>CM077186.1:18771140-18891140 GCA_039654105.1 Coreius guichenoti | reverse complement strand
TATATATATATATATATATATATACATATATACATATACATATATATACATATATACACACACACATATATATATATATATATATATATATACACATACATATATACACTCACCTAAAGGATTATTAGGAACACCTGTTCAATTTCTCATTAATGCAATTATCTAATCAACCAATCACATGGCAGTTGCTTCAATGCATTTAGGGGTGTGGTACTGGTCAAGACAATCTCCTGAACTCCAAACTGAATGTCAGAATGGGAAAGAAAGGTGATTTAAGCAATTTTGAGCGTGGCATAGTTGTTGGTGCCAGACGGGCTGGTCTGAGTATTTCACAATCTGCTCAGTTACTGGGATTTTCACGCACAACCATTTCTAGAGTTTACAAAGAATGGTGTGAAAAGGGAAAAACATCCAGTATGCGGCAGTCCTGTGGGCGAAAATGCCTTGTTGATGCTAGAGGTCAGAGGAGAATGGGCCGACTGATTCAAGCTGATAGAAGAGCAACTTTGACTGAAATAACCACTCGTTACAACCGAGGTATGCAGCAAAGCATTTGTGAAGCCACAACACGCACAACCTTGAGGCGGATGGGCTACAACAGCAGAAGACCCCACCGGGTACCACTCATCTCCACTACAAATAGGAAAAAGAGGCTACAATTTGCACGAGCTCACCAAAATTGGACAGTTGAAGACTGGAAAAATGTTGCCTGGTCTGATGAGTCTCGATTTCTGTTGAGACATTCAGATGGTAGAGTCAGAATTTGGCGTAAACAGAATGAGAACATGGATCCATCATGCCTTGTTACCACTGTGCAGGCTGGTGGTGGTGGTGTAATGGTGTGGGGGATGTTTTCTTGGCAAACTTTAGGCCCCTTAGTGCCAATTGGGCATCGTTTAAATGCCACGGCCTACCTGAGCATTGTTTCTGACCATGTCCATCCCTTTATGACCACCATGTACCCATCCTCTGATGGCTACTTCCAGCAGGATAATGCACCATGTCACAAAGCTCGAATCATTTCAAATTGGTTTCTTGAACATGACAATGAGTTCACTACTAAAATGGCCCCCACAGTCACCAGATCTCAACCCAATAGAGCATCTTTGGGATGTGGTGGAACGGGAGCTTCGTGCCCTGGATGTGCATCCCACAAATCTCCATCAACTGCAAGATGCTATCCTATCAATATGGGCCAACATTTCTAAAGAATGCTTTCAGCACCTTGTTGAATCAATGCCACGTAGAATTAAGGCAGTTCTGAAGGCGAAAGGGGGTCAAACACAGTATTAGTATGGTGTTCCTAATAATCCTTTAGGTGAGTGTATATATATATATATATATATATATATATATATATATATATATATATATATATATATACACATATACATATATATATATATATATATATATATATATATATATATATATATATATATATATATATGTATATATATATATATATATATATATACATATACATATATATATATATATACACATACATATATACATATATATATACACATATATATACACACATATATATATACATATATATATACATATATATATACATATATATATATATATATATACACATACATATATATATATATATATATATATACACATACATACACACATATACACACACACACACACACACATACATATATACATATATATATATATATATATATATATATATATATATACATATATATATATATATATATATATATATATATACACACATATATATAAACTCAGCAAAAAAAGAAACGTCCCTTTTTCAGGACTGTGTATTTCAACAATAATGTTGTAAAAATCCAAATAACTTTACAGATCTTCATTGTAAAGGGTTTAAACAATGTTTTCCATGCATGTTCAATTAACCATAATCAATTAATTAACATGCACCTGTGGAATGGTCGTTAAGACCTTAACAGCTTACAGAGAGTAGGCATTTAAGGTCACAGTTCTAAAAACGCAGGACACTAAAGAGACTTGTCTACCGACTGTGAAAAACACCCAAAGAAAGATGCCCAGGGTCCCTGCTCATCTGCGTGAACGTGCATTAGGCATGCTGCAGGGAGGCATGAGGACTGCTGATGTGGCTAGGGCAATAAATTGCCATGTCCGCACTGTGAGACGCCTAAGACAGCGCTACAGGGAGACAGCAAGGACAGCTGATCATCCTCGCAGTGGAAGACCACGTGTAACAACACCTGCACAGGATCGGTACATCCGAATATCACACCTGCGTGACAGGTACAGGATGGCCACAACAACTGCCCGAGTCACACCAGGAACACACAATCCCTCCATCAGTGCTCAGACTGTCCGCAATAGGCTGAGAGAGGCTGGACTGAGGGCTTGTAGGCCTGTTGTAAGGCAGGTCCTTACCAGACATCACCAGCAACAACGCCGCCTATGGGCACAAACCCACCTTCGCTGGACCAGACAGGAGTGGCAAAAAGTGCTCTTCACTGATGAGTCACGGTTTTGTCTCACCAGGGGTGATGGACGGATTTGTGTTTATCGTCGAAGGAATGAGCGTTACACCGAGGCCTGTACCCTGGAGCGGGATCGATTTGGAGGTGGGGGGTCCGTCATGGTCTGGGGCGGTATATCACATCACCATCGGACTGAGCTTGTTGTCATTGCAGGCAATCTCAATGCCTTGCGGTACAGGGAAGACATCCTCCTCCCTCATGTGGTACCCTTTATGCATGCTCATCCGGACATGATCCTCCAGCAGGACAATGCCACCAGCCATACTGCTCGTTCTGTGCGTGAGTTTCTGCATGACAGCAATGTCAGTGTTCTGCCATGGCCAGCGAAGAGCCCGGATCTCAATCCCATTGAGCACGTCTGGGACCTGTTGGATCGCAGGGTGAGGGCTAGGGCCATTCCCCCCAGAAATGTCCAGGAACTTGCAAGTGCCTTGGTGGAAGAGTGGGGTAACATCTCACAGCAAGAACTGACAAATTTGGTCCAGTCCATGAGGAGGAGATGCACTGCAGTACTTCAAGCAGCTGGTGGCCACACCAGATACTGACTGGTACTTTTGATTTTGAGCCTCCCTTCATTCAGGGACACATTATTCTATTTATGTTAGTCACATGTCTGTGAAACATTTTTAGTTTATGTCTTATGGTGTTGACTCTTTTAGTGTTCATACAAATATTTACACACATTAAGTTTACTGAAAGTAAAAACAGTTGAAAGTCAGAGGACGTTTCTTTTTTTGCTGAGTTTATATACACATACATACATACATACATATACACACACATATATACACATATATACATATATACACATATATACACATATATACACACACACATACATACATATATATATATATATATATTTATATATACACACACACACACACATATATATATATATATATATATATATATATATATATATATATATATATATATATATATATATATATATATATATATATATATATATATATTCATTCTGACATTGTTCAGATAAAGCAGCTGGTTTCTCTGAAATGGGATTTGTTCAACAGTGTCAAGTGGTCCATTTCCTGTACAAGAGCACTTTACGCTTCCTCTTCATACCGCACATCATGAGAACACTGTCCGCAGACTGCTTGGAGTTCAAATCATTTGAATAAAAATTCAAATCGTTCCCATTTTACAATAAACAAATAGTTTCTGAAGCTCCCCCGCTTCCCCTCGCCGTGATTCGCAGACGTCTAACGATGATGAGGTACGAAACAATTTAATTTCTACCATCTCGTGCAGTCCATGAATATTGATGTCATCAGAAGAACGGCAGCTCTGCTCAGCCTCTAGAGCGCCAGACAAGTGCGCCATGAACACTATTATTACACAGAGAAATAAAATGAGCTGAAGAACAGGGGGAAAAAAAAATTTCAACAGGGCACATGCACATACTTACAATCATGCTATTTAGTCAGCAGTGATTTTTCAGACTATGGGTAAATGAATCTGATTTAAATGTACCAGTTCAATTAATATAAGTGGAATGACTGATGCTGTGGTTTCCGTCAAAGTGATGTCAATAAAGCCATAGCAGATGATAGAATCCTAGGTGTTTCTTCAACTATGGCCCCTTTTTGCCCCATGGACAATTTGAAATAAAACACAAACTACTAAAAATGTCCAACAGTGGATGTAGGGATGTAAGATATTGGATTTTTGCCGATATCCTATATTCAACTCATTTTGGCCGATAGCCGATGGCGATATACATTTATTTTTCCCTTTGTTTGGAAACAACACAGTCTCTCCTATGCAAGAATTATAAATGATTTTTTTTTTTTTTTACATTTCAGTTAATATTGGGTTTTACATATACATTTCAGTTAGTATTTTTTTATTTTGGTTTCAGAGTTCTGAGTTCTTACCAAAAGGTAAATAAATTAAATTTATGGAGTCGTCAACACATGAAGTGTGGATGGCATGACTTCAGTTGATGCTGTCTTTAGCTTTAAATAAAACAATTTTGTAAAAATTATTTAAGAGCTCCTTGGATTCAAGCTATGTTCATTATCCATTTGATAATATTTTATTACAGATTAATAAACTGTATATAAAATTATTTAATTTACAAGTGTCATGCTTGTGGTTTATGACATCAATTACTGCTTTATTTATTCAGAAACAGAAGTAACTTCAAGTTATTTGTGTATTCTACTTTTCACTTTATTAGTATAACAACAGCGCCCCCCACTAAATAAATATAACATTCTACCGGCCAGGCACTGGGACCTTCTGCTGCTGTACGTGCTAGAGAGTAGAGGGTGACTGTTCGGATGCATCCTTCTGTACTGGCATTCACAAATTCAAGGCAGCAATCGAAAACTGTAAATATACTAACCATACATGCAAAAGTTCACTTCAAGAATGACCACACTGCTGATGTGATCTTATCGCTAGCACTCCTTGCACACGTGAGTTATTGCAGGCGCATATAAACAAGTTATCGTATTGGCAAGGAATAATTTTTTCATTTCAGCCGAGTCCGATGTCGTGCTGATAATATTGTGCATCCTTAAGTAGACGTACATACATCACAGGAGAATTGTCTTTTTTTTTTTTTTTTTTCTTCTGAAAGTAATTACACCGATCAGATATAACATTATGACCACCTTCCTAATATTGTGTTGGTCCTCCTTTTGCTACCAAAACAGCCCTGACACGTCGCGGCATGGACTCCACTAGACCCCTGAAGGTATGCTTTGGTATCTGGCACCAAGATGTTAGCAGCGAGGTGGGGCCTCCATGTATTGTAACTTGTTTATTCAGCACATCCCACAGATGCTCAATTGGATTGAGATCTGGGCAATTTGGAGGCCAAGTCAACACCTCAAACTCACTGTTGTGCTCCTCAAACCATTCCTGAACCATTTTTGCTTTGTGGCAGGGCGCATTATCCTGCTGAAAGAGGCCACAGCCACCAGGGAATACCGTTTCCATGAAAGGGTGTACATGGTCTGCAACAATGCTTAGGTAGGTGGTACACGTCATGGTAACATCCACATGGATGGCAAGACCCAAGGTTTCCCAGCAGAACATTGCCCCAAGCATCACACTGCCTCTGCCGGCTTGCCTTCTCCCCATAGTGCATCCTGATGCCATGTGTTCCCCAGGTAAGCGACGCGCACACACCCGGCCATCCACGTGATGTAAAAGAAAACGTGATTCATCAGACCAGGCCACCTTCTTCCACTGCTCCGTGGTCCAGTTCTGATGCTCACGTGCCCACTGTTGGTGCTTTCAACAGTGGACAGGGGTCAGCATGGGCACCCTGACTGGCTATGCAGCCCCATACGCAACAAACTGCGATGCCCTGTGTATTCTGATACCTTAAAAACTCTATCAGAACCAGCATTAACTTCTTGAGAAATTTGAGCTACAGTAGCTCGTCTGGTTGATCGGACCACACGGGCCAGCCTTCGCTCCCCACATGCATCAATGAGCCTTGGCCGCCCATGACCCTGTTGCCGGTTCACCACTATTCCTTCCTTGGGCCACTTTTGATAGATACTGACCACTGCAGACCAGGAACACCCCACAAGAACTGCAGTTTTGGAGATGCTCTGACCCAGTCGTCTAGCCATCACAATTTGGCTCTTGTCAAACTCGTTCAAATCCTTACGCTTGCCCACTTTTCCTGCTTCTAACACATCAACTTTGAGGACAAAATGTTTACTTGCTGCCTAATATATCCCACCCACTAACAGGTGCCGTGATGAAGAGATAATCAGTGTTATTCACATTATTCAGTTCATAATGTTATGCCTGATCGGTGTATATTGTTTAATAGCATTCTATGATGAAAATGACAGTTGTGGGACAGTCAACGCTTTTGAAAAATGTATATAAATCATTGCAACTCAAATATTGAAATGTTTTTTTTTTTTTTTTTTTATAAACATGATCAGTTTTCATGTAATAACTTAAGAATAAAAAAAAAGGTATAAATGCGCTATTAATGTGTTTTAGTAAAGATGCCTTGGTTTTCTTTATGCTAAACTCTGAAGTGATAAATGTATTACTAATGCCATAGCAGGAGTATTTACAACACTAATGAATTTCTACTGTCACAAATTGAGAAGTGAATTACATTCCTGAAAACCTTATTAAGCTAAGTGTCAACATTTCAGAAGGCCACATGGAGTTGGAGCCCATAATGGAAAAATACTGATCTCATGCCATTTTGCAGGTCTGGTAGCACAGAATAAATCAGCCCAACTGCAATTAATATCATATATGCGTTGTTAACACAGCTGCTATTCGTCATCCCTTTCAAAGCTTGTTTTTTGTTCGAAAACCTGGCAATGTCTGACAGCATAGTGTGATGTCAATTAAAGTGTGACAATGGCACTCATATAAAATCAAAATAAAATCACAAGCAAACACAATCGTAATGTCTGCATTCATTGCCATCACTGTAGTTATTTAGTGTAAATATGCCTTGGAGAACCACAAAAGCTAAATCTGTGTATTATAAAAGTTTTTCTGGGTAAGAACAAAGTGCTAAGATTCTCTGAAATCTATTATTGATGCCACAGGGATCTGTAAAATGAACATTTGTGGAGCAAATATAATAATTAGCTGGGAATTCTTGAACTAATGCAGTCAGACTGAATTATGAGCTAATCCGGCTCTGACTAAACCCTGCTCCCTCTCAGAATATAATGACCAGTCCATTAAGGCATGATTAAACATGCTGCTATTCAGCTTCTTCAAATCTTTTTTTTTTTCAGGTTTCATGTCAGTTTTATATAGGCTGTATAAGAAACCTGAATGGCAATTAAATGGCCTTTACTATTTAACTATGAACTACTTTCTAAGTACTTAAATCTTAAGGAAAGTGCATTACTAGTGAAAAGAAAACCTTCAATGTAATGTGAAGAGTAGAAAAACATTTACTTTTATACATTTACTAGCCACTCATTGAACGCAAATTACAAATGAGAAAAAGAGCAGACAATTATCAGACATGAGGCAACAATATTAACTGCACTGCACTAGAAATAATTACAACGACATATTTTTAAAACTGACTAGTTCAACTGAACAACTAGCCAACTTATGGGTTCTCCTGACCCCAAAACCATTTCTTAGGATGCGGATGGACATGCGCACAATGGCTGGCCGGAGAACAATAGTTTAAAATATAATTTTTTTTTAAACTACTATTAACTTTATACAATGGCGTGAGACATTCAAAAAACCGAACACTGTTGAGAGACGCACAGACTCTGGTAATTCACATACTCGCTCTCTCGCGCTCGCTCTCTCATATAACTGCATTAGTCTGCTATCAATGGTTCAAGCCTCTGTTACTAGCTCTAAAATGACATTCTGGAATTAGCAACGGAGGCTTGGGATTAGATGCGTAAGAAACTAGTCCTACACACAATAGCGTTTTAAGGACAAAAACCTGACAGATGTCTTGAAATACATCATCTGAACAATGTTTTGAGGTGTGGTAACCGTAGCATAAGCGGAATAATTGACTCCGGGCCGTTGAATTATTAGAAAAATAATGCACACCCGAGGTGGTAATGCAGCCACGACACGAAACAGAGAGGCCATTACACCTCGTGTGGAATTATTAGAAAAATAATGCACACCCGATGTGTAACGGCCACTCCGCTTTGTGTTGTGGCTGCATTAGCACCTCGGGTGTGCATTATTTTTCTAATAATTCAACGGCCCGGAGTCAATTATTCCTTACTTAACTCATTGTTAACTCGTATAATTTCTAAAGCGCCGCAGGCAAATTAATGAACAAAATTAAAACAAAGAAAAATGTAAATCTATTCGACTTCACTCACGATCAAGTCATACTTTTTTATTACTGTTCAAAAATGGCTGAAAAAATAGTAGTGGAATTTCACGTGAAAATGTAAAAAAAAACAATAGTGCTTACCATTAAGCTATGTGACTGTTTAAATGCTTAAGGACAATGAGGGACAGATACAAGGTCTTGCTTGTGCACCGAAGTGAAACAAATCTCAATTTCATCCCTCGTGCCAGCTAACATGCTTTTAATATTCAGCCATTGTTCCTTGCTTCATTAAGACATTAAGAGCTGATCTGAGGCCTTCAGAATTGTTGAGTGCTCAAGAGTGCAGACGGCCAAGGGCCAAGCCCAAAGTACCCAGAGGAATGAAGGCAAAAAAATAAAAAAATTAAATAACCTGTCAGCTGAACAGATGTGTGCAGGGCACTGTTAATGCATTTAGATGTGAAAATGAAACAAAATAAACAACTCTATAAATCTTTCACGTGGCTGCCATTGTTTTTCCACTGACATTAAATCAAGAAAAGCGATATATAACCTCTCGAAGAACCAACCCAAGTGGATTTTTGTCATTAAATTATTTCCAAAAAGGTCACATGTAAGCTATAGCTCGAGGCAATGAACCCAATGTTATACTTTAAGAGTAAACACATTAGCTTAACAATATGAAATATCAATGAAATCAATGTGCATAAGAAAATCTGTGTCAGGTTTTAAGATTGGTCTGGTCAACATGAAGCCAACATTTATAAAACAAACTCGAACAAGCTAATAGGTAGAAATTTGCCATCACTGTTAACAGACCAAAAGCTTTATATATGTATCCAGCGGCTTTCACAGAGGTGATGATAATGCTACATTAATTTAACTAGAGTAGAGAATTAGATGTACCCTGTGAAGAGCCCCACCTGTGTGCGAAAAATTTCTTTTGTAGAGAAAATTATGTAAATTGCATTTCAATATGTATGGTGTGACACTCTCAATTGTTTCCTTGCAAGTGCTTTTATGCACATAGTGTTGAAACCACATAGGCTTTTTTATGCTTTTCATGACAAGCTAAAGGGCATAAAGTTAGGCAGTTTTTTTTTTTTTTTCAACTCTTCTCTGCATATTATAAGTGCATGTTCAACTGATAGGGGACACTAATCTTTTCGTTCAGAGAAATGAAATTTTTGATAAGAAAAAAGATTATTTCTGCCAGTAGGATATTACAGTGATCCAGATTTTCAAATATTGCCATCATTGTTATGATGATTATATACTGTCCTCCCTGTGCAGTCTATTGTTGTGAATAGACATACAGGACATGCAAGACAAAAGACATCACAGATTTCTCGAAATGCAGATATTTTAATTCATTCAGCCTTACTGTAAATCAGATCTTGTGACTAAAAAGAAATGAGACTGAAAGAGTTTTGTAAAAACATGATCTGCTAAGAGCAACAGCTAGATAAGACCTTGATCTTTAATTTAATCGTATGTTTTATTACTGAAATAAGAGGTATTTTTTGTGAACAGTGATGCCAAAAGTATACACACACACACACACACATACATATACATATATATATATACATATATATATATGTGTGTGTGTGTGTGTGTGTCTTCTATTATACATATACTAGACAGCCAGAAAGACAGACAGCCAGATGGACGGAAGGACAAACAGATAAACAAAATGACAAAGACAGATAGAGAGTTATAGACAGACTGAAAAAGCGACAGATGGACAGAAAAGAGATAGCTAGGTAGAGCAATGGATGGATGGAAGGATGGATGGATGGATGGATGGATGGATGGATGGATGGATGGATGGATGGATGGATGGATGGATGGATGGATGGATGGATGGATGGATGGATGGATGGATGGATGGATGGATGGAGAGCGACAGACATGCAGAAAAAAATACAGACAGAAAAGAGATAGACAGACAGACAAAAAGAAATTGACAGACAGAAAAAGTGATGGATGATGGATGGATAAATAGAGATAGACAAACTGATACATGGAATGACAGATAGATAAAGAGATAGACAAATAGAGATACAGTGGGGAGAACAAGTATTTGATACACTGCCGATTTTGCAGGTTTGCCCACTTACAAAGCATGTAGAGGTCTGTAATTTTTATTATAGGTACTCTTCAACTGTGAGTGACGGAATCTAAAACAAAAATCCAGAAAATCACATTGTATGATTTTTAAGTAATTAATTTGCATTTTATTGCATGACATAAGTATTTGATACATCAGAAAAGCAGAACTTAATATTTGGTACAGAAACCTTTGTTTGCAATTACAGAGATCATACGTTTCCTGTAGTTCTTGACCAGGTTTGCACACACTGCAGCAGGGATTTTGGCCCACTCCTCCATACAGACCTTCTCCAGATCCTTCAGGTTTCGGGGCTGTCGCTGGGCAATACGGACTTTCAGCTCCCTCCAAAGATTTTCTATTGGGTTCAGGTCTGGAGACTGGCTAGGCCACTCCAGGACCCTGAGATGCTTCTTACGGAGCCACTCCTTAGTTGCCCTGGCTGTGTGTTTCGGCTCGTTGTCATGCTGGAAGACCCAGCCACGACCCATCTTCAATGCTCTTACTGAGGGAAGGAGGTTGTTGGCCAAGATCTCGCGATACATGCCCGCATCCATCATCCCCTCAATACGGTGCAGTCGTCCTGTCCCCATTGCAGAAAAGCATCCCCAAAGAATGATGTTTCCACCTCCATGCTTCACAGTTGGGATGGTGTTCTTGGGGTTGTACTCATCCTTCTTCCTCCAAACACGGCGAGTGGAGTTTAGACCAAAAAGCTCTATTTTTGTCTCATCAGACCACATGACCTTCTCCTATTCCTCCTCTGGATCATCCAGATGGTCATTGGCAAACTTCAGACGGGCCTGACATGCGCTGGCTTGAGCAGGGGGACCTTGCGTGCGCTGCAGGATTTTAATCCATGACGGCGTAGTGTGTTACTAATGGTTTTCTTTGAGACTGTGGTCCCAGCTCTCTTCAGGTCATTGACCAGGTCCTGCCGTGTAGTTCTGGGCTGATCCCTCACCTTCCTCATGATCATTTATGCCCCATGAGGTGAGATCTTGCATGGTGCCCCAGACCGAGGGAGAATGACTGTCATCTTGAACTTCTTCCATTTTCTAATAATTGCGCCAACAGTTGTTGCCTTCTCACCAAGCTGCTTGCCTATTGTCCTGTAGCCCATCCCTTGTGCAGGTCTACAATTTTATCCCTGATGTCCTTACACAGCTCTCTGGTCTTGGCCATTGTGGAGAGGTTGGAGTCTTTTTGATTGAGTGTGTGGACAGGTGTCTTTTATACAGGTAACGAGTTCAAACAGGTGCAGTTAATACAGGTAATGAGTGGAGAACAGGAGGGCTTCTTAAAGAAAAACTAACAGGTCTGTGAGAGCCGGAATTCTTACTGGTTGGTAGGTGGTCAAATACTTATGTCATGCAATAAAATGCAAATGAATTATTTAATAATCATACAATGTGATTTTCTGGATTTTTTTTTAGATTCCGTCTCTCACAGTTGAAGTGTACCTATGATAAAAATGACAAAAAAGACAAAAAAGTGATGTCATCAAAGCGCGTTCCACACTTTTTCTCATTCATGATTTTTGTAAAAACCAAAATGCCCAAATATCTTCTTTCAAGAAGTTAGGTATTATCTGCAAACATCAGGCACAAGTGCTTTGCTTTCAAAGGACATGCGCATCTTTTTATTAATATAAATTACTTATTGTGTATGTCCTTTATTTACAATATAAAGTACGGTAACACTTTAGTTTAGGGTCCAATTCTCACTATTAACTAGTTGCATATTACTAGGATATTGGATGTTTATTAGTACTTACAAAGCACATATTAATGCCTTATTCTGCATGACCATATTCTACATCCCTTAATCCTACCAATACCTAAACTTAACTACCTTACTAACTATTAGTACACAGTAATTAGGAGTTTATTGAGGCAAAATTCATAGTTAATAGTTAGGTAATAGTGAGAACCCTAATCTAAAACGTGACCAAAAGTACATAAATGTGTGATAGGCCTATTTAAAGCCACACTAATTAGTTTTTCGCAGTTAGAGGTCGCCTATTCAAAACAAAGGCGTAGCTTGATGACGCCGAGATTGAGCGTGGATTCATGGGAGATGTCGTCTTCACCTCACAGCCGGTGGAAAAGAAGCAGACGGGACTCGGGCAGAAATCATGTTCATGGATAAGATTATTAACGTTACTGTAGTATGAAGCAGAGCAGGGCCGAGTGCTGTGGGAGCTGAACAAGGTCGCTGGAGTGATTGCTAATGAGAGATGAACGTGACACACGACTCGACAGCAGCATCATGCGTATGTGGGGTAACGCAGCGCTGTTTTATCATATTAGATACATTTGAGTGGGTTGAAAAATGATGTTATAACGTTACTCTGTGCATTCGCTGCGCGGCTGCTGAGAGACACTTGTTGCACACTGCAGTAAGATAGATCGATATTAGAATATCATTAATAAATGCTGGATGGCTTGTGTTGCTAAATGGCATGCAATTAATTTTAAAACATATTGTATGACGGAGAAAATGCTGTATTACTGTACAATAATTTGTTTTCTGTCTATAAATGTATCCAAACAATTGTTCCCTTGTCTAATAAAACATAATATATTAAAGTGTCTTTCCATCGTTTCTACAAAATAAAACCGGAAATCGAGGGAAAGGCAGGTACGACGTCACTGATAGGCGACACATGGACATGGTCCGTATCCTGGTTAAAATCGCTTAAAATTTCTCTGGATTTAAACATTCTTGGAAACATCTGGGATAATGCAAGTACACAAGTCAACAAAATATATAACTGTTCTAGTGGTTTTTGGATATTTTAATCCAAAAATTGTACATATTGTACCTTTAATTACATTTTTTAAAAGATTCTTTTGTTTTTATGCATCAATGCAGAATCGTTCACATCAGCATCACGATGCATCATAAAAATGCTTATATTCCACAGCTCTATTAATAAAAGTGTCTCCTGAGGTTTAAAAACAGGAATCGCGTTGTTTTCACATAACCAGTCAGTCCTACAGATTCCGTCTTTGTACACAGCCCCTTGTTGATATTTGCGCTTCTAAAAGTTTAGTCCTTAAAAAAAAAAAAAAAAAAAAAAAAAAAAAACAGATTTTTTTTTTTTTTTTTTTTGCCTCTAAGGGATTGTTATGAAATGTAGATGCTGCTCCATTACTAGCATCTCTCACGGGCACTGATCTTTGCTAAAGGCTTGTGGCTACGACTCTTTGACACAGCCAATAAACACTACTAAGAGCCTGAGAATATAGGCACTTTTTTTGATAAAAAAAAAAAAAAAGATTCACCAAAGAGATAGTCAAAGAGACAGATGGAGCGTCCCTTGATCAGATGAAATCCAGACAAACAGCACATCTTTAGCGTGAAAAGCGTTTCTCAGCATATCGGGAACACGGGCCTCATTACTTGTCCTGGCAGTAACGAACATCCGCAAGTATGAAAAACACACAAGGGCACGCTCAGCAGTTTCAAGTGAGACAGACTAAAACTTTGGCAAAAATCTGTCAAAGGGTTGTTGAAACGTCCATGAGGTGAAGTCACATTTGGTTTGAGAAAATCTATGGGCTTTTGCTGCTGGGGTCAACAAAAAAAAAATGACAATTCAGTGAGCGTTTCTACTGCAGGGCCTGATAAAACTGGAGGTGGAGGGAGGGACAATTCCAGCGCTGTCAAGATCCTCAACCGCTGCCATCAGTAACAGTGAAATAACTCACCATAGAAACATATTTCTTGAAAAAGCAATGACTTTTCTGCCACTGTGAACTGCTGTAAGTAAAGCAAACAGGCTTAGGCATCAGCCCGATGGCATTTCAGACATTCACTGGTGCTATTGAAATAGCCACACAAATGGGTACGAAATTCTGTTAGGTTATTAAAACCGCTGCAAACGATCTGGCATTTAAAAAGGTAAATCTCATGGCCCTAAGTTTATATATTATGGAATTTCTGTTGTGTATGTATGAGAATAAGTAGGAGTATTTACACCGCTAATGAAGCTCTGCTGTCACAAATAGAGAAGTTCATTACATTTCTGAAAATCGTATTAAACCAAGTGTCAACATTTCCATTATAGACTCTAAACCCAATGTGGGTTACGGGAAAAGTCACGTCACAGATCTGATAGCACAGAGTAAATGTGTAAAGCACTAACCCAACAAACTAAATAGTGCCACTCATTACACATTACATTTAAAGCTGCAAGCAGCGATGAAAGGGCCCTCGCACACGGGAGCACCGCCACCCGGTGGCCTCAGGAAAACAGCGAATAGTGGGCGACATGCATTTAAGCCGGTAAATATAGGAGAAATATGGCAAAGTCACTACAATGTGCCACATTTCCTGCTGCCAGCAGGTGGCGCTTTGACTATAACCGAATATTGGCATGTAGATGTCTTCAGGCCAGGACTATTATCAAACATTTGAAGTTTGGGCCAGATTGGACATTGTATGCCTGAGTTACAACAACATCCTGTTTCGTTGCGTAAATCGCATACATTAGCACTTAGCCAAGCTTTGCTTGATTTAATGTGTTTCTAGCATGTTTGGGACATGATGGCATATTTAAATGTGTTTCTGGGAGTGAATTACAGTGTAAAGCATGCCATTTCCTGTTTCCAGCAGGTGGCGCTTTGACTATACTGAATATTGCCATGTAGATGTCTTCAGGCCAGGACTATTATCAAACATATGAAGTTTGGGGCAGATCAGACATTGTATGCCTGAGTTATAACAACTTCCTGTTTCGTGGCTTAAATCGCATACATTAGCACTTAGCCACGTGTTGTATGATTTAACGTGTTTCTAGCATGTTTGGTACTTCATGGCATATTTAAACGAGTTTCTGGGAGTTAATCACAGTGTAAAGCATGACATTCCCTGTTGCCTGCAGGTGGCGCTATGACTGTCACTGAATATTGGCGTGTAGATGTGTTCAGGTCCGGACTCTTATCAAACATGTGAAGTTTGGGGCAGATCGGACATTGTATGCCCGAGTTACAACAACTTCCTGTTTCATGGCGAAACATCAAACTTTGTCAGGCCGCCACGGACACGCCCTTCAGGGAAAACTCAAGATCTTCACAATTTAATGTCGCAAAGGCCTTTAGATTAGACTGTGCAAATATGATGTTGATCTGATTAAATCTCTAGGAGGACTTTGTTAAAGTACAACGTCTGGAAATTTTGCAAAGAATATTAAAAATATCTCACTTCCTGTTGGTTTTCAGATTTCGTACCAGGAGACTTTTTTGTAGGTATTGGGCTGTTACATGTGTCTACTGAATTTCATACCTGTACGTGAAACGTAGCGGGAGGGGCACTCCGTTGAACTGACTTTGCCATTTTTCTTCTATATTTACACACTTAAATGCATGCCGCCCACTATTCACTGTTTTCCTGAGGCCACCGGGTGGCGGTGCTCCCGGGTGCGAGGACCCTATTGGAATTGCTCCGTTTATTAGGGCCCGAGCACCGATGGTGTGAGGACCCTATTGGAATTGCTCCGTTTATTATTATTATTATTAGGGCCCGAGCACCGATGGTGTGAGGACCCTATTGGAATTGCTCAGTTTATTATTATTATTATTATTATTATTATTAGGGCCCGAGCACCGATGGTGTGAGGACCCTATTGGAATTGCTCCATTTATTATTATTATTATTATTATTATTATTATTATTCTTATTATTGTTATTAATGTCTTCAGGCCTGGACTATTATCAAATATGTAAAGTTTGGGGCAGATCGGACATTGTATGGCTGAGTTACAACAACTTCCTGTTTCGTGGCGTAAATCGCATACATTAGCACTTAGCCACGTGTTGCTTGATTTAATGTGTTTCTAGCATGTTTGGGACTTCTTGGCATATTTTAATGTGTTTCTGGGAGTGAATTACAGTGTAAAGCATGCCATTTCCTGTTGCCAGCAGGTGGCGCTATGACTAACTAATATTGGCATGTAGATGTCTTCAGGCCAGGACTCTTATCAAACATGTGAAGTTTGGGGCAGATCGGACATTGTATGCCTGACTTACAACAGCTTCCTGTGTCATGGCCAAACATCAGACTTTGACAGGCCGCCACGGACACGCCCTTCAGCGAAAACTCAAGATCTTCACAATTTAACATCACCAAGACCTTAAGATTAGACTGACCAAACATGATGTTGTTCTGTTTAAATCTCAATGAGGATACTCAGCACAGTGTAAAACATGACATTTCCTGTTGCCTGCAGGTGGCGCTATGACTGTAACTGAATATTGGCATGTAGATGTGTTCAGGCCAGGACTCTAATAAAACATGTGAAGTTTGGGGCAGATCGGAAATTGTATGTCCGAGCTACAACAACTTCATGTTTCATGGCGAAACATTGAAATTTGTCAGGCCGCCACGGACACGCCCTCCAGGGAAAACTCAAGATCTTCACAATTTAACATCACAAAGGCCTTTAGATTAGACTGACCTAATATGATGTTGATCTGATTAAATCTCTAGGAGGAGTTTGTTAAAGTACAACATTCCAGGAGACTTTTTTGTAGGTATTGGGCTGTTACATGTGTCTACCGAATTTCATACCTGTACGTGAAACGTAGCGGGAGGGGCACTTCATTGAAATGTTGAAGGTGGCGCTATCGAGCCAATTTGCCACGGATAATTTTGAAACCCATATCAGACGCAAATTTTCACCACTTTTGACGCGTGTGCAAAGTTTCATGAGTTTTCGAGCATGTTTAGGCCATCAAAAATGCGATTCATTTGGGAGAATAATATTAATAGGCTGAGCAATTCCAATAGGGTCCTCACACCATCGGTGCTCAGGCCCTAATTAATATCAAATGAGGTGCTACAATTTTTTCATCCATTTTTCAAAAACTCAATCCCTGACTGCAGTGTGCTAAGTAGAATCTAATTAGCAACTCTACTCGTTTGAAGAACTTTAGAGTGCAAAGAACTTCCATATTCTGTAAAACAGGTTGCATCGCTTCTGGTTCAGGCCTTTTGTATGTGCTTTGTTAAATATAGAGCTGTTTTACTCAAGACACCTTCAAAGGAGTGAGCAAAGATAAGCATTACAGATGTCCATCGCATATGCAGATTGATATCTAAAAGTAATTTTTAATTTTCTTCTATAACATTAGATATTCAACTCAAATAAATCAGCAACAATGAAAATAACAATCTAGGTTAGCAGATTACTTTAAAAATCCACAGATTAAGTACAGATTACTAACACCTGGACTATGAACTAAAATTAACAAGATTAATTTTTAAACCAACTGTGCTTATCTGGATTAGCACGACAGAGGTTGCCTATAAAACATGAAATGAACCAGGAAAAGCTTAAAATTGCATGCAAATCCAGGGAAAACAAAAGACTGCAAACAAGAAAAAATACTGCACACATCTGCTGTTGAATAAAAGAAAATGAATGCCTGTATATGTGTTTTTCTCTAATACACTTTGGCTACAATTATTGGTACCCCTAGAAATTATTATGAGTAAAATCTCTGAAGATCTCTGAAGTATATTCCCATGTATATTTACAATTTTTAGCACACCAGAGTGAAATTGTCCAGCCATGGCTTCCTGTTTCACAGGACTATTAATATGAGGGAACAAAAAGGTCAAAATTCCCTTAATCATCCATCACAATGAGTAAAACATCACAATGAGTCCAACATATTCAGTTGCCAGACACTACTACATCTTGGGTTCAATGGTAAGATAACTAAAAAAAAGAAGACCTTTTTGGCAACAAACACTCAAGATGGGTTTAGTGCACACAGAAATAATGTGTACAATTAAATATACTGCTGGATCTTTAATGTTGTGGGCCTATTTTTCTGCTGGAGGTCCTGGACATCTTGTTCAGATACAGCGCATCATGGAATCAAATAGCAACAGATTAAAAAAATCAAAACCTGTCCGCATCTGCTACAAATTTTATAATGGGACTTGTTTGGATCTTCCATCAGGACAATGATCCAAAACAAACATCAAAATCATAAAAAAAGACCTGAACCCTATTAAAAAAAAAAAACCTATTGAAAGGAAAGTGTATCAACATGGACTTGGGAATCTGAAGGATCCAGAGAGATTTTGTATGGAGGAATGGTCTCTGATCTCTTGTCAGGTGTTCTCCAAACTCATCAGGCATTGTAGGAGAAGAATCAGAGCTGTTATCTTGGCAAAAGAATTGCAAAAAGTATTGAATAAAAGGGTGCCATTAATTGCGGCCAATGTGTATTAGAGAAAACCTTTCATAATGAGATTTTCCCCCATTTTCAGTTGTTCTACTTCAATGAAAGGTTAGGTTTTTTTGAATTTTTTGTTCCTATTTGCCAAGGGTGCCAATAATTCGGACCATGACTATGTATCCAATTAATATGTGTCTTCTTTGAGAAACAACGTTAATCTGAAGTTAAACCTACATCCTGGTAGGTTTAATTTATGCCTCAATTTAGTCCTGGAGTAGCTCTAGTCTTCCTCCAGGAAATCAGATTATTAAACTTTAGACTAGACTAAGTCTAGGACTATTTAAAACCATGACAGAGAAAGCAGATTTCTGTTAATCTGGTTTAAATAGCCATTTTAGTCTAGGACTAGGCTTAATCTCTGTCTGGGAAAATGCCCCAAATGTCTATATAATATACTTCTATATATTGATTTCTTAGTTTATACTCTGTCCTTATAAACTTTACAAAAATGATACAGTCTATTATACTGAAGAGGGTGTGATAAATAAAAGGTCAATTAAGAAAAAATTGTGTATTGTATGAAGTCCTTGAAAATAAAATATGACGCTAGAAAAAGTGCTTGAACCATGAGATAAATGTTTGTTAACATGATTTTAGTGTGGAAAAATAACCAAAGTTTTACAACTTTGTCTCTATAATAAAGCAATGCTAAATGGACTATAAAAATGATTTAAACTACTTCACAGCTCAAATAAATAACACACAAGTAACAGAAGAAATGTAAGTGATTTTATGCATCACATTTCTGCTTTTAAATCCTTAAAAAATTGCATCATGCTTCCAGTGTAAGTACTTTTGATTTTGATAAAAAGAAAATGATGAAATTATTAAATAGACATTTTTTATAGAACCATTATGCCACAAATGTTGTTGACTGAGCTCAATTTGTACTGTAGTTAATCAAATCAAGTTTGATTTAACGTTGACTTCAACTTCAAAATATGAGCATCTCGATTTCTACACTGTGATAGCAAGTGATTACAGATTGACCAAATTCCACATTCAAAAGCTAAATGTACTATTAAAGCCATTAAGCAAATGGCAGCGCCACGCTAAGCCAGCTCGGCATCACGGACACGCTCTAGATGAGAGAAAGACAGTAGTGTAGTCAGCAGGAGGGCCGTAGCAGGAGCCTCTCATCCCAGACCTCAGCAGGTGAGGAGCTGCGAGCAGTGAGAGATGAGGGAAGTGAGCTGTTTGGGGAACAGCGAGAGATCTGCTCCCCTGTCGAACAGCGCTAAGAACACAGAGTTACAACAGATGATGAGATTTCATCATCCAGGCAGATAAGCTGGCCTGAACGGTGCGCCGTGATTGCAAGAGTGCTGGCTGCAAGCGACAACCTGAAACTTTTTCTTTTTCACATTCTGGGAGTTATTTTTTTTACATCTCTTGTCCCATTACACATTTGTAAAAGCTATACTGCTATGAATACCAGATTGCAGAGAAAAAGAAAATTCAGTCACTGAGATGATATACTAGGGTTGTCACAATACCAAAATGTAGTCAATATCAAAACCAGTGAAATTTGTGATTCAGTTCCTAACAGCAACTACTCAAAAGCCATCAATAAGCAATTATTTTCATGTTATGACCTATAACCGATAATTGGCTGATATTAGAATTCTATACAATTTTGTCTAAATAAAATAAAACATTAAAAACAATTGGTTTAAATGCTAACTGTGAATTTAGGCATCACAAAATGATAATGTACAATCAAAACTAAATGTAAATCAAATTACAAAGCAATCATTCAACAGCAATGAAGAATGAAAAAAATACACTAAGCGGTGTGTTTTTCATAAATGTTGTTTGATTAATAAATGACATAACAGCAGGGTTATTATCGTTAACTAAAACTATTAAAACATTTCTGTTAATTGAAATAAAACTGGCATAAAATAAAATATTAATATTAGTTTTATAAAAAAACTTAAGTTGAAGCACTAAAATTGATAACAGGAAATAACGTAAAACTAACTAAAACTGAAACAAAAACAAACCTAAATAGCAATTAAAAAAACGAAACTAATAAAATGACAAATGCACATAACGAAATTACTAAAATGTAAAGTAACATTTACGTGAAAACTAAAAATATTAAAAAAGCTAATTCAAAATATTAATAAATCTATAATAGTAGCAGGTATATTAGGCTGCAAATACACTGCAAGGTTTATGGCACAAATCTGTTATTTTCTTTTATGTTTACACTGACTAATGACGACAAAACTTTAATATTACAATGGTTACATAACATTAAGGGGGGTTTCACACTCGCTTGATTCTATCGAAACCTGGTGCATTTGCGTTCATCTTACGTCATCACAAAAGTAATAGAAAACAGGATGCGGGTCAATATATTGGTGTTATTATACACAGCAGAGTGAACGACACTTGCGTCTACTGTGTGTTGCAAGAAGGCGGCTTTCTACTGCTTGCAAATGGACTCTTTCGAGACAGCGGATTGCGAGCCATTCAATTGCCCCTCAGATTGCACTCATGCGCGATTACACTGCACTCTCACTCTCGCTCGTATCTAAGGTAAATCATCACCAATGTCATCCCCTACATGTGTTTTGTTGAACTAATGACGTCATCATCAGTTAAAACGCATGCACGTGTTATTTTACTTCCTGAACAAGTGCGCACCCATGTCCGAGTTGCTTTCGCATTTATGCGAATCGCACCACAGTTCCAGTGCCTCAGGTAGTCTCGGGTTCGGTATCCCGGTGCGCTCCCGGGTCCACATGACAGCTTTCACATTACCAAACTAAACTGCTAGCGTGAAAGCACTCTAACACTATCTAGCTAACACACACATTTTGACCACTGATGTGCTCAGTCACATTATCACAAGGTATCAAAGAAACATACACACGCACGTTTTATTTAGGAGGTCCTGTGTCCTGTCAAGTTCCCACACTACTCAGTTACTCAATTGAGTCGATACTGTTGAAAGACTAAAGCCGGGACACACCAAGCCAATGTCAAAGAACTAGCAGAGACAAAAGCGAACTGTGTTGTCGCCTCTCGTCGGACAAAAAGCTGCTCTTGAACACACCAAAAGAACTACTTGCGACTGTCAACTAGCATGTGTGTTCCGCGTGTAAGGAAATAACTGTCTATATTAGCAGGTATCAATAGCCTATTTTCGTTATTCAAAAAGGAAACCGAAACTAGGACTGCAGATATACAAACCGTAAACATTTTGAACATCAATAATACTGATCACTTTCTTCATTCCAGTCGGCTCACGTTGTTATGAAAATATTCGCGCATTGGAATGCTCCGGTAAGATGATGGAAAATTAGACTTCTGTCTGTACCGTTTTGATTTCTTTGCTCGCTTTCATCACTTTCACTTTTATTCTCACGCACTCGTTCGCTAAGCTGAACAGAAAATCATGAGTTCTCTCACCGAAGGCGCTTCAACATGCCGAATTGGCCATAAAAAAACCCCCAGCGGTGCAGAACACACCGAAAAAACTAAGCCGACATTGCCCGACGGCCGACTGTCGGCTTGGTGTGTCCCGGGCTTAATGTTGGTAGGCTATTATTTTTGATTTTAGTACCAAAGTACCAGTACTTTCGACATCTCTAGATGATACAGACTCATTGCTGGTCAGAGGCCATCCTCATTCCATTCCATGGAGAGAAATATAATTTTTTTTTTTCATAACTAGCTCCCTGAACAATGGATAAAAGAGACTGAGTCTTAACAGGCCCTTGTGCTAATATTACCATCAGCACCTGAAAGAGACGAGGATAGGAGAAATGAACATGCAAATGGAAAAATCGCTTCAATCAGCTGCCTCTCTTTGCATTTCAATGCGCCAGCAGATGCTTTAATGAAGCGTTTTCTCTTATTCTCTCTCTCGCACTGACCTGTACCATCCCTCGACTCCGACAGCTACGCATCTTTTCGACCATCCAAGGTTATGAGAGGTGTTGGCCTTACACTTCAACGGCTCCACTCCAGCGAACACTTCTGTGTGACATTTCACAGAGGCTAGGAGGCGGTGATGCATGCATATTTAATTACGGTGCCCCAATCAAACTATTAATTATCTAATTCTAATACAACCCCAGGGAAGCAAAACCAGCAATTTTTGTGTCGCCTCAGTCTGAAAATCATCGTATTCACGTCTGAGAAACAGTCCTATTACAACCAAAATAACATTTAAGTGAATTAAAGATACAAGAGTGAGAGACAACCACTAAGAGCTCAACAACTATCAACTAGAATATGAAATTGGCCTCTGGTCACCCTCATGAACAAAAGAACTACATCATAAGTAAGCTGCAGATTGACAATCAATCTGACTTGAAATTTTAAAAACCCATTTCATTAAAGGATTGAGGTCAACTTAGTTAATATTCAGCCAACAAGAATTGAGAAAATTGACGAGGATGAATTAAGATCTGCTCTGGAATTTCGGCAGGAAAAAGTGAGTAAACTGCATTTCAGAGTCATTCAACAATAAAAATGGCTTTTAGGTTGATCCATATATATATATAAAAAAAAAGGAAACTTAAAAGGACAGTTCACTAAAAATAATAATAATAAAAAAATTCTTTTAAATCAGCCTCATGTTTTTCCAAACCTGTGTGACTTTCTCTTTTCATGTTTCAAGAAAGAAATACTGGCTTCAAGCTTTAAAAGGACACACAAGTAATGTAAAAGGTTTTCAAATCTCACTACTTCTCTCAGGAACACACAAAAATGAGCAGATGTTACAACTTTTAGTGAATAACAAGTCTGCCTTTCTGACAAAGCTTCAGAAATCTTGAAATATAGCACACAAGTCATATGGATCACTTTCATAATGCTTCAAAAGTGCTTTTGCATCCTTTTTGGAGCTTAACTGTTCAAGTCCTCATTCACTTCTATTATGCTAAAGAGTGGCCAGGATACGTTTCACCTTTTGTGTTACAAAGAAAAAAACAAAGTCATATGAGTTTGGAACAACACAAGGGTGAGTAAATAAGGACAAATAAATAAGGGCAAATTATCCACTTTTTTCCTAACAAGACTACAGTGTTTTAGATTATGGGAGGCACTTCCGGCTTGAGGAAGTTCCACTCAAAAAGACTGAAACAAGTCATTTCAAATCATAAGGTTGCGCTACAAATAATCCTCATCCGTCAGTTTGACCGAATGAGCTGTAAAATTTCCTTCATGTTCCGACTTCAAGAGAATAACGTAACGCTTGGTTATTTAATGTGACGTGGTATAACAAGAAGTTTCTCCCCAGATCCTCAGTGTCTCTTTCCAGGTTCTTTTCACACAGATGCTTTGAAATGTATGTCTCCCCTTTTCACTTCTAATCCCTATAAGCAGTGTTTACTGGAATGTTTCTAAAGCAGGTAAATACAATATTTACTCTGTCAAAATTATTGAAATATTATCACTCAATGTTCCAATTAATTAACATTTTTGTAACTTGCCACATAATACAGACATATTACTACAGTGATATTTAACACGTCCGTAATATTGCTGCGGACATAATCGGGTTATTCATGGTCTATGATAGGAATTTGTAGAATAATGTCACCACATTGTACCCAGTTTTTGAAAATGCTTATTATTGCATTCATAGAATGAACCTTTCGCTGATTGTTTACAATTTAATGGTTCTTACTCCCACAATTGGCACAAAGCGTCATGAGGTGTAGGAAAAAGGTGGATAACGTTAAATAAAAAAAAAGATTGAGGTCAACTAATTGAGATAATGAATTCAGATGGAAAAGTCTGTGAACTGCATTTCAGGGCATGTCCATTTGACAGTTACATTGGCACTGCCTTTTAACTAGATCTGTAATAAAAAAAGAAACCGGTACAGTTCAGTACGGTATGCAATTTTTGCCGTTTCCATTGTCAGAAGTTGTGAATGGTACCCTAATTCGTACTAAAGGGTGGAGCTAGACTCACTGCAGAACGTCGATTGGTTGACTGAGAATCATCACTTGCGTGTGCTTTTTCGGCTGTGTTTTTCTTTGCAGCCTGCAGCCTTGACGCAAACAAAGTGTCTTCTTGTGACAAACAGCCACATGCCAAGAAGCAAGAACAAGATCTGCTGTATGTCCTCCACTGTTGTTTCTTCTTCGCGCAAGAATGACATCGATCGCTACACCACGCCTATCATAAGGGTACTCTTGACGGTGGAAACGCAAGCCGGATCAGGGTTTACGGTCCCAAATCGTACTGTACTGAACCGTACCGCTCGGTGGAAACAAGCCATTAAAGAAAAACTAATTCAGAGACAACTACTTACCAAGTAGGGCAGACATATTCTGGAAGATCCTCAGAAGCTCAGGGGTGATGGCAGGGCTGTTCTCTAAAGTCACCAACCTGAATGAAGAAAAAGATCATGCCATTTAAACAGCCTTAATGTAAAATGCAACACCATTTTTCAGTCAAAGATGTAACTTGATCAACATGACATGGAAAGACAAAAAAATAAAAACTATAAATAATAGTAACATTACAATGAAAGAACTATGCTTTTAGTGTCCATGGAAACAATACATGGCATCAATTCATAAAAAGGGTGGCTTCAAACTGAGCATCTTCCATCTTTAAACAAAACAGGTGATCTTTCATAAAAGCATTGCAGAAAATGAATGGATGCTGCTAAATTTGTTGAAGTGCTGCTATATTTGATCCAGAGGCTACAGAGGAGTCTTTGTGCAGGTCGGGTTATTGTATAGAGCGACTCTCTTTGTCTTGATACAAGAGAGATAGAGTGACTCAGAGAAAATGATAAATGGACAGCAGGGAAGAACAACAAACCAAGAGAGCGAGTCTGAAGCCTTGAACTTAGGAAGGGGGGGGGGAGGTTAACCCTCTTCAAAGACATGAGCGAAGAAGAGAATGAGAAGACTGATGGAACGGAGAGAAAAGAAATTCACTCGGAAAAGAGATAAAGATGGAAAGTGTATGAATTACAGCACTACAGAAGAAATCTATGGTAAATACAAAGGAGGGTTGAGCTTGTTATCACGGACAATATCGAGCGGAATGTAGGACATGTGGTTTAAAACCCAGAGCTGAAGATAAATTAATTTATGCGTAAGATTTATCCTGACTCAGCATTGTCTTGTCGCTTGACAGCACGGCTAAGTGTAATATGGGGCACTTACATAAAAAAGTGCTGGCTCGGTTCCTCCCAGGCACAACTCCAATGATTCATGCTATCATTCGGATCTGGACAGGCAATTTGTCTCACAAATCTTTTAAGCATTACGTGTGTCAGTGGCTGACAGGAAGGAAACAGCCACTAACTGGGATCCCATTTAGACTGAGGGCAGTTAATACAAGTGCAATGCTTTAGCTGTATTCCTGAGGTTAGGAATGTCTTGAACAAAGCAATGTGACACTTATATCCTCAGTCATGAATTGGGTAAATCTCAACCCATATAAAAACCATGTGATATTTTACATGATAATGTTAATACGAAATTGTCAAGAAAGGACATACCCTCTTTTTCACAGTTATACGCAATTCAAAATTAAAATAATAAAGAGATGGCAAACAAAACGCAGAAAGGCAAAATGACATTTTTGAAGAAAAATTCAAGCTTTAAGAATCTGAAGTAGTTTAAAAAGGCTTGAGAGTATAGAAATGTGTACTTTACACACACTATTGTTCAAAAGTTTGGTCGGTGAGATCTTTTAATGTTTTTGAAAGATGCTCACCAATGCTGCATTTATTTGACCAAAAATACAGTATAAACATTGTAGCGACTGAGGCAAGTCAGACACATAATCGTATGTTATTTCGTTTATGCATGTCTTATTAGCAACTTGCTAGTTCATGTAACCTCATATATGTCGCGCCTCCTATCAAATTAATGCTCACTTCACGACTTACACTTTCATGTATGTCACTTCCTTGTAAGAGGCAGTATGTGTTTGTTGCATTAATTGGAGTATAAATGGCCACAGACCCATTGAATCCTGCTTGAAATAAAGAGCCATAAATCTCCCACAGAGGAATTTCCCGCTGGGAAATCCCAACAATCCCATTGGTTAACTCGATCATAAAGGGTGGGACTTCTTGCAGACTCTTAAGGAGAGGCACACAGATTTTCCCTCTCTTCTCCCTCTGGACCAAAACGACGCGTCATCTTGGCTGTCTATCAGCCGGCCAACAGGCCAGGCCAGATAAGGCCTACACACACAGCCTCACGTGTGTGTGTGTGTGTGTGGGACAGGAAACCAGATGCCACCACACGGCCAGCAGGCCCAACTCCTCACGGCGTGTGCAACTTCCTCAACCTCGATGGAGTCAAAACAACCATGCAAGTTCACAGTCGTTCCTTTGCTCAACACGGAAGGAAACGATCGCAACTGCAAAACCATCGGACGGAACCATCAAGACTTTCTCCTGCGACCGTATATCTGGACGCCTTCCTGGGCAAATGCAAGTAATGTACTAAGAAATACAAGTCGCTGTGTAGTTAGTAAAACTGTAAACTCCTTTGCTCAGGCAAAGGAGCTTATCAGGGATGGTTCTCCCAGGTTTTAGAGTCTTTGCATAACTTCATCCATCTGTACTGACCCGGTTCTTCTAACCACTTTAACTTTGCCTCTTGCCAAGGCTCACCATCATGGGGCTAAAATAAATAATGTTTTTAAAAAAAGTCTAAGTTAATACTTGTTTGTACTATTTTTGGTTTATTTTGATGAATTTTTGTTTTATTTTGTTTTATTTTATTTTATTTTTGGTTTATTTTGATGAATTTTTGTACTGTTGTTAAAATATGTTCATTTTAACAGAAACAAAGTTATTTAAAAAAGAAAAGATTCTGAAAGCATTGAATGAGATCCCACAATAATTAAATATAGCTGTACACTAGTAACAAATAAATATGGTGTTTTATTATATGATATGATTAATATCATATTTTTAAATATGATGGTTTCATTACAAATATGGTGATTATCTCTAAGGTGGACACCCAATTTGATATATGATATTTACCATCTGAATCTAACCATGTCATGTCAACAAATGGAAAAGTCAGCCAGCGATTTCTTATGTTAATTATTGTGCCTTCCTTTTGCCCTAACAACAGGGGCGCCTTTTAACCCAAATACCATACTTTTACATATTCTTACGTTATTGATAAACTGTTGCTTTAATTACCTTGAACAAAACTGAAAAACATTAACAAGACCTTTGTCTCAAAATATAGTCAATTTCATTGATTCTCATTTGCTACATAAATCTAAAACATTTAAAAAAGTAAAAAAAAAACAAAAAACATCAATTTGGGTTGGGAATCAATTTCAATGAGACACCAGTAGCTGTATTAGTATCAGTGATACTGGCCTTCATTCACAAAAAGATGCCATTGCAACAAATATTTAAAATATACTGTCTTTATGTTGTTTCTACATTAATTTGGAGATTAACTGTGAAATTATTACATTATAAAATATATTAAAAACATAAGTGTGATTGATTAAATCACAGAAATAAATTGTGATTAATCTACTTAATTTTTTTAATCGATTGACTGCATTAATATAAAATTAAATAAAATTCCTCATTCCGCATATTACAGAATTCAGTCTTTACCAATGTAGAAGTGTGAGATGAGATGCGATAAAACCACTCCTGCGGTAAATTGAGATCAGATATAGGATCCAGCTGATATATAGATAGACACAGACATAGAATAAATTTGTGACAGTATAGAGATATGGAATACTGAGAATGTGTAATATATAGAGAGCATAGGTAAACCACGGGTTTCAAGAGACACAAGTGAGAATATAATGTAAACACTACCAGTAGAATTTGGACAGTGGACACACTACTTATTGGTCTCCTTTTGTATTGATCTATGACAGCCCACTGCTGGAG
Source organism: Coreius guichenoti (assembly GCA_039654105.1). NCBI lineage: Eukaryota > Metazoa > Chordata > Actinopteri > Cypriniformes > Gobionidae > Coreius > Coreius guichenoti. The sequence goes on along the minus strand of CM077186.1, from coordinate 18,862,566 downwards.
AACAGTGCTCTGACCCACTCAAAGTTTGACTTTTCATTCTCTTATAACTTTTGATGCCTTTGGTGTAGAAATGGTCTTTTCAATCTCCACTAAATCGATCATCCAATATTGTGAACTTTATTGCTACCTGTTGGTTTGCTACTTTATTTTAGCATTACGTCCTACTTACGTCCTCTTCCAGCAGCTACCTAGTTTTCCCAGGAGGTCTCCCATCCAGGTACTGACCAGTCTCAGCCCTGCTTAGCTTTAGTGGGAAACCAGTCTTGGACTACAGGGTGATATGGCTGCTGGTAAGCATCTAGATCAACATCTGTCACAATTCTGTGCTGATGAGAGTCACTTGAATGATTTTACATGCCGGTAGTTGGTCACTCAGTGAATATAGAAGTCAGTCAGTGGAGGGACAGTGAGCTGTTATACTCAAATGTATTACAGTGACAGCTCTATACAAGCTAAACTTGGAAAACTTGTACGAAAAAAACTGATTTTTCTCCTCACCCTTGTCTGTGTCTTTATTTATTGCCTGTGCACAAATTAACTATATAAACTAAAAAAAAAAAAAAAAGGCACAGTGCCACACACACCTTTCGAATATATACAAAACTATAAACAAAACATCTGCTGTCATAATGTGCTCAGGGAATTTTGGCTCTGACTGCTATCTGACTGATCATCACTGCTATATTTTCAGCTGTATTAATTACTTATTTTCCATTTTAATAATAGTCCATAATAATTTCCATAATAATAGTCAAAACTATGAAACAACAGAAATGGAAGTTTGGAAGAAGTGAACAAATCAAAAATGTTATAGCTCTGCAGACTCTCAACCAACACCATGTTCTTTTCACTTAGGAAGCTTTGTAACAGCTACTGACTGTATACTGGCACTTGTCGACTGCTTTTCTTTCACTATAGAGTCAAAAAATTTGTTTTGAAATGCCATTCATATGTAGGCACAATTCATATTTGTCTTCAAAACCATTTCAACCATTACAGCATAATCCTCTAAGCCTAAGGCCGGTTTCACACTGCACGCGTTAGCAGAGTGTAAGCAGCGAGTATTTTTTTTCGGCGCCCATGTTAACAGATTAGAGCATTCACACCGCATGCAGAGGCGGCGCCAGCAGCAGAGCAGAAGTCTATTTTTGCTGCACTGCTCACGCTGAATTAAAGCCACAGTGCATTGCTCTAGATCAAAATTTACCTGATTAACATGAAAAATAACAAATTTCACCATGAAATCATGTAGTGAAGTCTTCCGTATTTCACAATCACCATATGACATTCAGCGCTTTGAAAAAAGAAAAAAAAATACACGAAAACACATCACTGCCAGAAGTTTTTGCACAAACTTCAAAGGCCCGTTTAAATGATTAAAACTAGAGGCATATCTTAACTTTAAGATTACTTTTATCATGTAAACTACCTATATACAGCATGTTATATGCATATGTGTTTGGGACAGAGGGGAACACGGTCGCATTCGCAGCAGATACAAGCTACCCATCATAAATCAAAGCACGAGACAGACAGGGGTCGGACGACAACACCGGAAAAGGTGACAGAATGGATGATACTCGTCTGTATTTTCAGTACACAAGCCGCGGTTCAGCTGTGCGCGACAAACGTTGCCAGTGTGAAAGCACAACGGGCGCGCGCTGCTCCCGCTCTCCATACGCACAGCTTCTGCGCTGCCTCCGCACTGCTTGCGCGTGCAGTGTGAAACCGGTCAGAGATGTCCAGACTTTTGACTGGAAGTGTACAAAAGGCAAAATGACCTAAAGGTTGTGTTAAAACGTTTATTCCTAGATTTAACCTTTGGCTCAGATACATTTTTGGAGACTTACCAGAGCTCCAGACCATCTTCCAGCAGGTAAACATGAGGGGGCTGCGAAACATCTGTGCTGAGCTGGATAACAGGTAGGAGGAAGGGATAAAGATTCTTGCTTTCCGCTCCCAGCCCCTGGACAACGCAAAAAAAAACAAAAACAAAAAAAAAACCCAATCATACCAGGGGAAAAACTGATCACTCAATTTTTCAGATTCAGAATTACATTTTAAAAATGTCTTTTAAAATGTAAAATTTTAAAAGCCCTGAACACTAGCTGTGTTACAAATTCCTAACAGTTGTACAATGAAGACGCAGCCAAAAAAACATTTGTATTCAGATAAAAATGTGATAACAGGTTGTCAAGATATAGAGCGCTGCCAAAATGGGTTTCATTCCATCTTACAGCCAAGCACAAAACATCATTTTCTATCTGAATAGCGACAGGTGTGATATTGTATCAGCTTCCCATGCTCTCGAGTAAGGGAATCTTAGGAATACACCAGCGGCTTTGTGTTTTCTGGGTTCATTCAAGGACTTGGTCTTGAGAGCAGCCTCGCTCTCCCCTGGGTGAGATATGCCCACTCAGCGTCTGACTGATGAGGGCTCATCACATAGACCACCGCAAAGGGCTCTTAAGTTCAGGGCATGACTGCCTTCGACAGTCTGCTGATTCTGAGCTGTCCATCAAAATCACAGATGGAGAGCTCTAGGGGGCTCAGAGAAGGTAGAACTGTACCATCCGTAGGATCCAGGTGAAGCTTTGTTACTGTCAATGGGCCAATGATGAAAAACAACAAACAGAAGCAAAGGACACCCACCGCAGACACGAAAAGTCATAACTTGGCAAGAAAGGAGACAAGTTGTTGAGGAATGGCAGTTTGAAAGTTGAGTGGAACAATGAAATTTTGGTCATGAGCCTGGATGTTTAACTATTGGGTTTGACATTCGATATTCGCAAATTTAGGGACATCTCTAAAGTTACATACGACATTGGTATACACGTTTCTAACTTCAATAGTATTTGAAGAGAATGACTTACAGTCATAAAACCAGCTGTAAAGTGTTCTTCTAGGTGTCAGGTATGATGCAAACCTTTTAGATTTTTGATATTTAAAAAAAAAAAAAAAAACTGTCAAATCACATTAAAATATAGATATGTATTTCGGCTACTGTATGGGCTCATACACAAAATATGCTAGATTTAAATATGTCATAGCTAATAGAACACTGATGGGAATATTGCTTGAATAAATTATATTTACACCAAATAATCAGATTTTTTTCAGACAAGCAACTGTTGGTGTTTCTCTGATTAAGGAGCTTTACACACAGCTTTATCAGAGCTAAATAGGACTATTTGATGACCTGTCATGTTATGCATTTCATGTTGACTTGATTTGGGTGTGTACAGTTGTCATTTACATATAGCCAGCAACAAATTTCCCAACAACAACATTTTGGCCAGTGAAAATGCTGAGTGGCTAGTAACTTTGGAAAACCACTAGCCACAGTGGCTGGTGAGCAAAAAAGTGAATGTCCAGCCCTGACTATAATATAATAATATATATAATGGCTAATGTTTTATGTATTTTAGGAGCAGAGAAGAGTGTCTAGAGTCTAGAATTTGTCATCGAGTCATAGCAATACTGTCTTAAATAGCCTGTGTGAAGCACTTCGTCTGTAATAACATGAGAAAACAGTTTTTCCCTTTTTCTGAAAAGTGAGTTTTTGGAGATACAAGGTTTCCACCTAACAGAGACGATATAAGTCTCGCACATTGAGAGGAAATAGCTACATCTGTTTTGAAAAATAAGGTGGATACCAGGGGTAGTCAACCTTGCTCTTGGAGAACCACCTTCCAGCATACACATCTGAACCAGTTAATCAAGGTATTCAGGATTACTTGAAAATTACAGACAGATGTGTTGGAAATTGTCTGGCAACCCGATGTAATATAATACAACCACAAAGAAAAATTATAGACTCATTTACTCAAAAATCTAACTAGTTCACACACAAATAACGTAGAAGTTTACCTTTTTTTTTTTTTACAAACATCCCAAATTCCAAACAAAAGCTCCATCCATAACAACAGCCAATTTTGCAGGCCACGGCATGTGCCGAGGCAATTTAGCCTCTGCAGGTCAACAAATCATATCCAAATGTGCAGTAAAGAGAGCATCCATTTTTGGAGCATCTGTCAGAAATATGCTTTTGGGGATGGACCCATGATGGGGCCATTTAGGGATGATTGACTTTGAATGTTCACTGGTAATATTGTCTCTTCAGCATTCTGTGCCAGGCTGGAGAGCAGCAGCTGTGATACCATATGGCTGGCAGAGAAGGCCACAGAAAACACAAATAAATGCAAGGTTAATAGCAAACTGTTGATGGCGGGTGGTGAGATATGCACACAATAGATAATTTCCTGAAGGACTGCTGGCATAAAAAAAAAAAAAAAAAGATTAATGAGTGCTGGTCAACTAAGCTGGCACAAGTTTTGGATTTTTGGAAGTATGCAAATTTCAGCCAGGCCTTGGGCGATCTTTTAGACTGATTCATGTGCCTGTGATTTACAAGAACTGAAGACGCTGTAATGAAGGGTCTTTAACGTGAGCGAGAAATGTTAATATGCAGGATGTGGTTACTGAAGCAAAGAGCACTTTCAAAGACAAAGAACAGCTTATTTACTCAATAACTCTCCTCAGAGGAATATTTATGAAATTAACTCAAAATGTAACATTATCTTTGATCCACACAAGTATAACTTAAAATTTGTACACAGAGAAGAGGTGAACTGAACTGAAAGGTCAAATTCAGGCTGCTCAAGACATTTAAAACGTGAAAAATAACTGGGGAGCTCAATATGCTTTATTAATCAAATTCACCATAATATAAATTATTTTTTTTAATACATTTTTTAATAAAAAAAATAATTTAAATGTGCCATTATTGAAATTAATTTTATTTTTTTCATTCAAATAATTGCAAATAAATATAATAAATAAATGACAAACATTTTTTAAATAATTAAATAATTGTTAATGAATGTCATTTAATATTTTGTCATTATTTAAATGGATTTCTTAACAATTATTTAAATGTAACTAATGAAATAAATTCAAATAATAAATTAATAATTATACAAATGATCACAGTATATTTCAGACAAATCCGTCTATAATGACGTAAAAAAATAAATAAAATACAAAGCATTTTGGTTGGTTGCTTTATACAGTACGTCAGTCATATAGCATCTTCCTGGCCAAAACAAGATGCAAAGTGGACACTGAATTTTTGCCTTTTAGTCAAAAGTCTGGCTATGCGAGACCCAATTTTGGCCAAAATAACCAAAACTTGCCATAGAGAATTTAATCAATCTACACTGAACAAAATTATAAACGCAACACTTTTGTTTTTGCCCCCATTTTTCATGAGCTGAACTCAAAGATCTAAGACTTTTTCTATGTACACAAAAGGCCTATTTCTCTCAAAAATTGTTCACAAATCTGTCTAAATCTGTGTTAGTGAGCACTTCTCCTTTGCGAGATAATCCATCCACCTCACAGGTGTGGGATATCAAGATGCTGATTAGACAGCATGATTATTGCACAGGTGTGCCTTAGGCTGGCCACAATAAAAGGCCACTCTAAAATGTGCAGTTTTACTGTACTGGGGGGGTCCGGGGGGGTCCGAAAACCAGTCAATATCTGGTGTGACCACTATTTGCCTCACGCAGTGCAACACATCTCCTTCGCATAAAGTTGATCAGGTTGTTGATTGTGGGCTGTGGAATGTTGGTCCACTCCTCTTCAATGGCTGTGCGAAGTTGCTGGATATTGGTAGGAACTGGAACACGCTGTCGTATACGCCGATCCAGAGCATCCCAAACATGCTCAATGGGTAACATGTCCAATGAGTATGCTGGCCATGCAAGAACTGGGATGTTTTCAGCTTCCAGGAATTGTGTACAGATCCTTGCAACATGGGGCCGTGCATTATCATGCTGCAACATGAGGTGATGGTCGTGGATGAATGGCACAACAATGGGCCTCAGGATCTCGTCACGGTATCTCTGTGCATTCAAAATGCCATCAATAAAATGCACCTATGTTCGTTGTCCATAACATACGCCTGCCCATACCATAACCCCACCGCCACCATGGGCCACTCGATCCACAACAGCAAACCGCTCACCCACACGAGGACATACACGCTGTCTGGCCTTTTATTGTGGCCAGCCTAAGGCACACCTGTGCAATAATCATGCTGTCTAATCAGCATCTTGATATGCCACACCCTGTGAGGTGGATGGATTATCTCTGCAAAGGAGAAGTGCTCACTAACACAGATTTAGACAGATTTGTGAACAATATTTGAGAGAAATAGGCCTTTTGTGTACATAGAAAAAGTCTTAGATCTTTGAGTTCAGCTCATGAAAAATGGGGGCAAAAACAAAAGTGTTGCGTTTATAATTTTGTTCAGTGTATTTGCTCAATATGATTTTTTTTTTTATTTAAATTCACCATGATTTAAATTGATTAAATGATTTAAATTTTATTATTATTTTATTATTTTTATAATTAAATAATTAATTAGTTAATAAATATAATAAATAAATGGCCAATACATTTTTTCATAAATAAATGATAATTAATAATATCAATTCAATATTTAGTCATTATTTGCCATTATTTAATGTAATTATTAACAATTTAATTATAAAGGATTTAAATAAATATTTTTAAAAAAAATATATAAAATTATTTAAATGAACAGTATATTACAGGCAAATCCATCTCCAATGACATTTTGCATGTCAGTCATATAGTGTCTTCCAGGCCAAAAAAAGTTACAATGTGGATATGTGTATACAACGTGGAGGTTTAGTCAAAAGTCTGGCTATGTGATAACTCCTGCTTTGAGGAGGAGGTTTGGCCAAAATAACCAAAACTCAACATTAAGAGCTCAGGTGCCGCTTACACGACACCGTTTTCAACTATAAACATAGATCTTTTTATGCGTTTTAGCTGTTCATTTACATGACAATGGCGTTTTGGGGGTCTAAAAACGCAAACTTTTGAAAACAGGATTCAATGTGCAAGTTTTTGAAAACAATACCATTATCGCCTCTGTGTAAACTACAACAACGAGAATTTGTGAAAACGGTGACGTCATGCGTGGGTGTATTACGTGTACAGTCTATAGGCTTGTAATGTTTCTTTACAAAGTGACCTTGTCAACTACTGGCCTGGCAGCATAATACAGCATTTTTAGTTGTTTTCATGGATTTGTATGAACGGGGATCATTTTGAAAACGTTCTCGTCTGTATGCGAAAAACATTGTTTTTCAATTTTTAGTACATTGTTGTTGTGTAAACGTATCCTTAGACAATCTCCAAGAGTCACAACCCAGTATGCAGTATGCATAACCCAGTTTCCATTTAGTCAAAATTGATTTTTTTTTTTTTTAAAAAGGGGTGTTCCTGCATCAGCAAAGTGTTGCTCAACAGAGCTCTCAGTTAAACCAAGCTCAAGATATCCAGCTAACGCAGCCTCTGGATGGTTTAAATGTCAGTGTCACTCATCTCTTCAGGGGCCGGAGTGACACAGAAACTGCTCCTGATGCACAGAGCAAAAGAAAAAAAAGGGGGGGGAAAGACAGGATGAAATGAGCAGCTTGCAGGATCCCATGTGGAGGAAGATGGAGAAGCACTGTGGCAATTTTCAAACACACCCATTAATAACAAGCCCCTGTCCGCATGTGTGTTCATACACTCACAGCAGGAAGGGATGAAGTGTATCGTACTAAAATAAAGGTCTTCTGCAAAACCAGAAAACCAGAGAAGTGCTCAGCAGGGCTGGAGGGCATTTGTTCATATCAACAGACGACGACGGTGAAAATCAGGCACCCCCCCAATTGGTGATGGTACGCACATCACGTCCAAGTGAGCACTTGAAACACAAACAGAATGCTAAACACCTGACCCGACCGTTTCAAAGGCTCGTTATCTCGTTTCATTCTTGGCCCCTTGGGTATGCCATACCTGTACGAGATGGATGAGGGTAGTGAGAATGGCACAACGGAGCATGTTGTGTTCTTCTGACTGCTTCCAAAGAAGAGGAAGGTACTGAACCAAGCAGCCCACGTACGGTCGAATCTACAAGAGAGGAGGAAAAAAGTAAAGCACCGATCTCAATTGCAAAGGAGCACACACACACACACACACAAAAAAGTTTGTTTTGAGCCTGAATGCTTTAGATGAATTAAAAGAAAAATCAGAAAACAGGTCAGCTTCAAAGAACCTCTAAAAATGTGATTACAATTTAAAGCAGGGGCGACCTGGTAATTCTAATGATACTTGTCCATTAATTTTAAAACTGCAGCAATCAACAATTACAGTTACAGACTTTTTAAACGTTTTGATAGCAATGACACCCAAATATGATGATCTTTTATTGAGGGAAACATATAGGTAACAATATATGATATGACCCATTTATACTATGTAAAAAATAATCAGTCAATAATGTCAAATTATGAATTAAATGTATAACATGAAAATAACTTTTAATAATAGTTGTATATTATCATCATCATCACCAGTATTATCATCATCATCAATAATTTTTACCCTATTTTTCTTTTAACTTCTCTGAAATATGTAATTGTTCAATACAATATTGTTGTTAAGCCCCAACTATACAGTGTTAAAAATATGGTCTGAATTTATATTTATAAAATGTAAAAAAAATGTTTCTCAAGTAGGGAAACATAACAGAACAGATACCGTACATTTTTTGTCTAACGCAACCTCTGCCAGCCTCATATTTATTTTATTTATGAATATATATTCATATTATTTATTTCATATCACCTCATTCAACAAAACAGTAAGTGCTGGTCAGGCTTTAAAAGACCCTTTTCATTTCTCATTTCATTCTACATTTCCAGAACAATAGTAAAAAAAAAAAACCCATCTCATTTATGTATAAATATACTCCTAAAACTCAATGCTTCCAGTGTCATCTCTGCAACCATCTTTACTTCATATGTAAATATCAAATATAGTTTATATTCAAGAAAATGCATATAACGCTTTCACATTGTAATTGGATGCAGCGGTTTAGCAAACACCCAAACTGTTTTTTGCTGTCAAGTTTTTAGCCTTTTAGTGCTTTATCAGCATTTTCTTCTGCTGAAAGGAAAACAGTTTAAATATGCCGCAAACAGTCTGTCACTACGCACCAACCAGTGATAACGGTATATGTGTGTGGGTGTGTGTACTGTATGTATATTGCAAACGATTTTGTGAATTAATCTGATTACTCTGCCAATTGATATGATTTAAATTTAAATTTAAATATACTTCTAAGCACTGTCTGAACTGTAAGTGATGCAGCATGATAAAACTATAGGCTTCACAAGGATCATATCATAGAGGTTTTGGGTTTTGTTTGTACTGCTGTGCCTTTAAGACACAACTACTTTCCAAGTGAAATAAGTAACAGAAATGTGCGGCAGAAACAATTTAAATCTATTGAAGACGTTTCCGCCTCAAAATGTTAACTGCAACTTTATTTCACACAACTTTAGATCTTGCAAATGGGAGAAATAAAGTTGCAATTAACGTTTTATGTTTTAAACTCTGAGACTGAAACAGATTTAATAGGTTGTATTTCTTTTAATTGTGATTTTATATCTCACAATGCGACTTTCTAATTTTAAACTTTCTCTCATAATTACCTTTATTTTTTACTTTGAGGCCGAAACAGGCTTCCCTCAAAATTGAACTGAAATAATCTTCACAAGAATATTTAGTCACACTTTAGATTAGGGTCCAATTCTCGCTATTAAGTAACTATTATCTAACTATTATGACTTTTTATAAACTCCTAATTACTGCTTATTCATAGTTAGTATGGTAGTTGTTAAATTTAGGTATTGGGTAGGAATTGGGTAGGATTAAGGGATGTAGAATATGGTCATGCAGAATAAGACATTAATATGTGCTTTATAAGTACTAATAAACAGCCAATATCCCAGAAATATGCATGCCAATAAGCAACTGTAGTTAATCGTGAGAATTGACCCTAAACTAAACTTTTTTTTTTTTTTAAATGCTTCATATTCCTAAAACTAGGATCCTTCAGAAAGATATGCAGAGACAGGAAATGACAGGAACTCACACGTTTCATTCTAATATTGTTAGTTCTTCTGGTGTTTAGGATTAATAAATTCTCCTTTACCTCACCATGACTGAATCAGCCCAGTTTCAAATTTCTGATCACCCAACAGGCATCACCGACGTGTAAAATGTGTTGTTGTGTTGCTGAAGGTCACCTTTCAGAAGGCACATTTTTGAAGCTCAAATTTCAGTAAACAGTCTTTTTAAACTCGGGAGGAAAGTTCTGAAAGTTACAGTAAATTTTCATAGTACAATGAACTCTTATCTCAAAAGATCAAGACCTACTTGATTGCTCAAGCTAAAACCCATTTTCAAAATAGGAAACTAGGCAAACAGGAGAGATTTCAAATTGCGCCCAAAGATTTGATCTGATTTCTAAAAACTTCTGCCAAGAACACTCCATGTGCCTTTTAAAACGAGACAGCCAGTTCAGATTTTAAATCATGAGTGACGCAAGCTTTAACAAAAGATGAAATTAGCTAAACTGCGGCATGAGGAACTTGCAAAAAAGCAGTTAAAGATCAAGAGAGAGTCTGATTGAAAAGCATTTTTTCCCACAAGTTGTGAATAGAAAATGGAGGCTAAAATATCAAATAGATCTGTCAAGGGTCAAAAGATACATTTCTGAGCTCATAATGACAAAAAAAAAAAAACTCAAATCATTTTCTCCTATGGTGGTACGGCACAGATTTGTGTGAGCCAAAAAAAGAATGAACATGAAAACACGTTCATAATTTAATGCTGGTCATTTGACTAATCTTTAAGATGAATATATACAGTGAAGCATGGAATTATTGAATAGGGCATTGAATAACTCCTGTGCTGCACAAAACTGACACGGAAGGTTACTTCTGAAAGCTGTACACGGTACGACTCTTTGAAATGTATGCATGTTTGACCTAACAAAGCTTAAATGAATCTTTGTATTCTAAAATGGCTAATATAACGGTCATTCATCAAATGGCTCAGAGTCAAGGCTCAAGCAATAGCTTACGGTTATTTTCAAGCGGGTCGTGGCCTTGTCCTGAGTCAGACTGGTTTGGTAATGACATAACATCAATATGTGTCTTTCAGTGTGCAAAAATAACAAATACTAGCATTTGAAACAGAAAAGCATGTGACCCCGGGGGATAAAGATTGCACCCTCTGTGTTCGGATGACTTCTTTTGACCTCTCATGATGACTGAAGCTCACCTGGATGCTGACTCTTTCGATGACGCAAGAAATAACGTGGAGAACTTGCATTTTGGTGTCGCATTCATTGACCTGTTGCAACAGCTGGAACAACAGGCTGAAAATAGACTCCAAGTACTGAAGAGGAATAAAATAGGTGTTAATGAAGACCTTTAAAGGGTTAGTTCACCCAAAAAATGAAAATTCTATCATTAATTACTCACCCTCATGTCGTTCCAAACCCGTAAGACCTTTGTTCATCTTCGGGAACACAAATTAAGATATTTTTAGTGAAATCCGGGAGCTTTCTAACCCCTCCATAGACAGCAATGTAATTACCACTTTTCAAGGCCCAGAAAGGTAGTAAAAACATTGTTAAAATAGTCCATGTGACTCCAGTGGTTCAACCTTAAATGTTATGAAGCGACGAGAATACTTTTAGTGCGCAAAAAACAAACAAAAATAACGATTTTATTCACTAAATTCTTCTTATCTGTGCCAATCTCCTACGCAGTTTACATTGTAAATACAATACAGCGCTTTCAAAGTGCTAAGGCAGAACGCCGGCTTACCATTGGCCGATGCTGTTCATGTGAGCAACACGACGCATACGTGTGATGCTGATGCAGGAGCTAGCCAATGGTGAGCCGCCGTTCTGCCGTAGCGCTTTGAAAACGATGTCACATGGCTGCAGTCACATGGACTATTTTAACGATGTCTTTCCTACCTTTCTGGGCCTTAAAAGTGGTAATTACATTGCTGTCTATGGAGGGGACAGAGAGCTCTCAGATTTCATCAAAAATATCTTAATTTGTGTTCTGAAGATGAACGAAGGTCTTACGGGTTTGGAACGACAGGAGGGTGAGTAATTAATGACAGAATTTCCATTTTTGGGTGAACTAACCCTTTTAATCAACAAATGAAATGCAATGATGTCAAATGTTCAAAACAACCATCTTACCGGTAAGAACTGCTCAGTTCTGAACTCGAAGTCATCGACGGGTGAGGCTGAGTTAAGTGTAATGACTGCAGGTGAGAAGCAATGACCTCTTAAATACACACCTGATTATCAGACATGCAGATGAATGAGGATGAGAGTGATTTAATGTTATCACACAGCGCCATGCAAACAAGCGGGAATGGCTATAGGGTTAATAGGCAAACTAACTACAAGCATTCAGTTAAAGGTGACAAATGACCACTCTGGGATAAAGACTGGAAACTAAGACAGGCTAAGTATCACTCAGAAGAAAGGATATCCAGCTTTAGAGTTGTGGCTGTTTCGATGCGAACCTAAAACAGAGAAAAATTGCATTATTATGCAAAAATGTATAAAGCATGATCTGTGCTGCGAAGTATGAAATTTTAATGGGAGAACGTTCCACACCACTCTTGACACCAAATGTAATGGAAATAATGATTCTGTTTCAACACCTTCTGACCAATGCATTTCCAAGACGTTTTTCATTGGTTCATTACTTTATATCAAGAACATTTATATTAATAAACATTTCCATTATTTTCCCTTGCCTTTAAGATTATTCATTTTCATGACTTTTCCACTGGTTCTTTATTTATTTTTTATATATATTTAAAATAATTTCCTTTTATTAAATATCTAAATATATGAAAGCTGACATAACATGGGTCAATAAAATGACATGCATATTTTTGTGCCCAAGTGCATTATTTCCTTTTAATATAATTTGATAAATTCATGACATATTTCACTTTATTCTATAAAACCTATTTAGTTTGAATTCATTTTTAGCACATTTAATACATCTTATTTTATGTTTTGTTATCGTAAACCCCCAAAATGTCAGGTGGTGCAACTGTCCGAAGAAATGAACAGACTAAGAAAACTATTTAAAATGGTGTCTTAATAATAAAAATGAAAAAACTAAATACTATGGCATCATTTCAGGTTTGAAACAAATGTTAGAAATATCAGTAGTGTTAAAGCTGTTGAGATAATTGAAAAACTTTTGTCCAGCAATTTGTATATTCTCAAATGTCAGGGTGGCACAACTGCAAACATGGCTCAAACATGATAATGCATCATCCAGAGGAACCCAACTGTCCTTGTGGCAGAGTGAAAAGGTTTGTAGATCTCTCTCAAATATTGGTAAAACTGCTAATTTCAAGTATGGGTAGGTTAGTACACTTTCAGTGTCAGGTGGTACAACTATTTGGATAGACTGCCTGACATAAAAAGTGAAAAAATGAATTGAAAACACTTTGAAATGTTATTTAACAACTGAAACTTGTTCATGACTCAAAAATATGCATTATATCAGTTTTGAAAATATATATTTTTTAAAGCACCTTTTTTAAAGCTTAATTTGTCAATGACCCATATGCATTTTCCAGCAGTAAAACATCCCTTAGTTTGCATCATTGTAGAGTGTTTGCATACACACTACCGTTAATTGTTTTACATTTTATTTAAAGAAATACTTTTATTCACTAAGGATGCATTAAATTAATCAAACATGACAATAAAAGACATTTATAATGTTACAACAAATTTCTATTTCAAATAAATGCTATTCTTTTGAACTTTGTTCATCCAAGAATCCTGAAAAAAAAATTATCACCGTTTGAACAAAAATATTAAGCAGCTGTTTTCAACATTGATAATAATAATAAATGTTTCTTGAGCAGCAAATCAGCATATTAGAATAATTTCTGAAGGATCATGTGACACTGAAGACTGGAGTAATGATGCTGAAAATATCAGTTTTGCTATCACATGAATAAATTACATTTTTAAAATATATTAAAATAGAAGACAGTTATTTTACATTATAATAATATTTCACAAAGCTACTGTTTTTACTGTATTTGAATCAAATAAATGCAGCCTTAGTGAACATACAAGACTTCTTTCAAAAACACAAATGGCTTACTTATAGTGTTCTCTGCACATTAAACTGGGCTAAGAAAAACTATTTTACACACTTCACCTCCAAAGAACTCTTTTAAAGGACAGCCATTAATTTCACCTTAAATCAGTGTGGTACATGTTGACAAGAGACCTCTAAGCCTACTCAAGTTTCCTCAACATATAAATCTTGAGAGTTAGCTTGTAACCAAAACAAAATTAACATCATTAAAAGGTTGTGCCGGTATGGGATAACGGAGGAGCCTGAGGGTGTTAGCAAGGATTGCATAAGAAGTACGACTCAAGCAGGTGGCTAATGACAGACCCCGCCACCCTCACACAATGATCTATTACACAGGCTGATGGGACAGTATGCTGCACTCCACAAACCGGTTTATAACGAGCAATAGCTGGAGATGATGAAATTTCCCCAACACATCAAACTTAATGATCAAGCAATTTTCTGAGTAATAGCCAAGGGCCTGGAGCAATGCATTTATTAAGTAGTTAACTGACAAAGACCAAAACGGACAACAAAGACATCTTAACTACTGATTGGTCTGATTCGTCTCCGGATATTCCTTCCATTAAAAATCCATTCTTACTGGCAGCTGCTTTGTTATATCAAAAACGATCTCTGTCATGTTAATAGAAATGCTGGAAACTCTCACTTTGAGCCACTTTGTTCTTATATATAGAAAAAAGCAGTATGTCAATTTAGGGATGCAAAATACCATACTGGCCATCGGTCGATAGTAAATATTTTTTCATTTATCGGTAACATATATTGTACATTTAATTGTTCATGCTCATTTCCATTCATATTTTTGTTATATAAACTATATACAGTGGGGAGAACAAGTATTTGATACACTGCCGATTTTGCAGGTTTTCCTACTTACAAAGCATGTAGAGGTCTGTAATTTTTATCATAGGTACACTTCAACTGTGAGAGACGGAATCTAAAACAAAAATCCAGAAAATCACATTGTATGATTTTTAAATAAGTATTTGATCACCTACCAACCAGTAAGAATTCCGGCTCTCACAAACCTGTTAGTTTTTCTTTAAGAAGCCCTCCTGTTCTCCACTCATTACCTGTATTAACTGCACCTGTTTGAACTCATTACCTGTATAAAAGACACCTGTCCACACACTCAATCAAACAGACTCCAACCTCTCCACAATGGCCAAGACCAGAGAGCTGTGTAAGGGCATCAGGGATAAAATTGTAGACCTGCACAAGGCTGGGATGGGCTACAGGACAATAGGCAAGCAGCTTGGTGAGAAGGCAACAACTGTTGGCGCAATTATTAGAAAATGGAAGAAGTTCAAGATGACGGTCAATCTCCCTCGGTCTGGGGCACCATGCAAGATCTCACCTTGTGGGGCATCAATGATCATGAGGAAGGTGAGGGATCAGCCCAGAACTACACAGCAGGACCTGGTCAATGACCTGAAAAGAGCTGGGACCACAGTCTCAAAGAAAACCATTAGTAACACACTACGCCGTCATGGATTAAAATCCTGCAGCACACGCAAGGTCCCCCTGCTCAAGCCAGCACATGTCCAGGCCCGTCTGAAGTTTGCCAATGACCATCTGGATGATCCAGAGGAGGAATGGGAGAAGGTCATGTGGTCTGATGAGACAAAAATAGAGCTTTTTGGTCTAAACTCCACTCGCCGTGTTTGGAGGAGGAAGAAGGATGAGTACAACCCCAAGAACACCATCGCAACCGTGAAGCATGGAGGTGGAAACATCATTCTTTGGGGATGCTTTTCTGCAAAGGGGACAGGACGACTGCACCGTATTGAGGGGAGGATGGATGGGGCCATGTATCACGAGATCTTGGCCAACAACCTCCTTCCCTCAGTAAGAGCATTGAAGATGGGTCGTGGCTGGGTCTTCCAGCATGACAACAACCTGAAACACACAGCCAGGGCAACTAAGGAGTGGCTCCGTAAGAAGCATCTCAAGGTCCTGGAGTGGCCTAGCCAGTCTCCAGACCTGAACCCAATAGGAAATCTTTGGAGGGAGCTGAAAGTCCGTATTGCCCAGCGACAGCCCCGAAACCTGAAGGATCTGGAGAAGGTCTGTATGGAGGAGTGGGCCAAAATCCCTGCTGCAGTGTGTGCAAACCTGGTCAAGAACTACAGGAAACGTATGATCTCTGTAATTGCAAACAAAGGTTTCTGTACCAAATATTAAGTTCTGCTTTTCTGATGTATCAAATACTTATGTCATGCAATAAAATGCAAATTAATTGCTTAAAAATCATACAATGTGATTTTCTGGATTTTTGTTTTAGATTCCGTCTCTCACAGTTGAAGTGTACCTATGATAAAAATGACAGACCTCTGCATGCTTTGTAAGTGGGCAAACCTGCAAAATCGGCAGTGTATCAAATACTTGTTCTCCCCACTGTATTACCTTTACCTTAACATTCACTTAAAGTTCATCTTCAACACTAATAATTTACTAACAGTTAAATGTCATCTTTAGCAAATAAATAAATATCCATTTTCATACTGCACATTACAATGCTGTGATACCTAAAAATTAATACCTAATTAATTAATTATAACATACGTATGGCCACTCCTCACAGTCAGAACACTGACAGAAGCCACGCCCCCTGTCCCTGACATCATATCAGTTTCCAGAAAACATGCAGCCCAACCTGCAGCAGAATCAAATGAGACCACCTCAAGAGCTGACTACCTGTGGGCCAATGTGTGATGAGTTGTTTTGCAATATTTTTTCGAATATTGTGCATTTTTTGGCTTATCTGTATAAGAACAAACAGTTACGCTAATGACTTGCTGTAATTTGCGAACAAGTTTAGCCATCTTCAGTCTAGCTTGCTAATAAACAATAATTACGTCATCATAAAAACAATTACAATGCCTAGTAATCTGCCGAGTTTCAGATAGCAAATTGTTTTTGTGTAGAGCCATGACAACTTAGCGGAGCTTCCCGAGCTTCGGAGACAGACGACACGTCCACTGGCCAAAGGTTGCAGCCCAGAAACGTCCCAAAAAAAACACAAAAATATGCTCCAATGCAAATATTTCAAATTGCATTATTTTTCTAATGCTGCTTTTTTGTGTTTTTTGTATTTTTTGTATTATAGTACAAAATAGTATTATGTCCCACAGACGATGGGCCCTATTTTAACAATCTGAGCGCATGGTCTGAAGCGTACGACGCAAGTGCACTTACGCCGTGTCCGAATCTACTTTTGCTAGTTTAACGACGTAAAAAAACGGTCGGCGCGGCAGGCGCATGGTCCAAAAGGGTTGTACCTAGTCTCTTAATGGGTAATGGGTGTGTTTTGGGCGTAACGTGCAAAAAAACCCAAACAGAGTCTCATCTCCCATTCCTTTTAAAAGCCAGTTGCGGCACGAGTGCATTTGCTATTTAAACAATGTGGCGCTGGACATGAAAATGATAACTGCGTCGGGCTGAAACTAGCAAAAAACACATGCTTCGCACCTGGCGTCGCATTGCAATGGGTGTATGATAGGGCCCTTACTTATATTGGGAATATAATTATCAGTTTATCTGTATCAGCCAGGATTATAATATCGGCGAGTTGTTAAATGACCCATTTTACCACATTTGTGCAAATTATAGGTAACACTTTATGTGCCCTTGTTACACATCTTACATGTATTTATAGGCAAAACAGTAAATTATGCATAATTACATGCAACCAAATTACACTGTAACAAGGATACCTTAAATACCTTGTTAGATGCACAAAAGTATGTGATTCAGATACAGCAACTGTCAGTGTGAACATCCCATAAGTCTCCAGAAAGCTGCACTCGTGGAAGAATGTAAGGGAAGCGCCTCACAGGTGGTACAGTTTGCTCTTCATTTACGCTCCTACAGTATTTAGGCAACCAATTAGACGCACACAAACCTGCTATTATCTAAGTGTTTCATTGCTAAATGGCAGACTGTAAAGCATGTAACTAACAGAAACAATACCATCAGTTACCGAATTCAATCCATCTTCATTGAAATGGGTTTAGGAGGGCTTACATATTCTACACAGGAATTAAAGCCAAGATAAGCAGGGCTGTCTTCTCTCTCAGAGGCATCTGCGGCATAAAACATCATACACTGGCTGAAAATAAAGCACTCTGCTCCCTGCCAGAGTACAGAGTGCCCACCCAGTAGATATGAGAGAATTATGAGTGAGAAGATGGGATTCTGTGACAGTAACCCTTTAACAAGGTATATGCCTGCCTGCGGATGTCGGACGAGTCCATGGGCTACCTGGCCAACCAGAGCGGCCGATCAGCATGGGTCTGCTCACCCAAAGGTTTTGCCTGCATCACTGTTATCAGCCTGCTCAGCCTGCCTCCGTTATGGATATGAGCATCTAATCCTGCTTTCTCCGGCTCGTCTGAATGGAGAAGGTGGTGAATAATAGCTATTAGTCTCCACAAGCAATCACAGAAGACACAGCTGCCACAGTAATTCTCCCACAAGACTTCCCACGCAAACACACAGCCATGCACTGTTCATTTTTCACAGTGTTTTATTTTAGCTCTAGTTTTTGTGTTTTGAAGAAAATAATTAATATACAATAATAAAATACAAAGTCTTTGAGAAAACTACTATACTTCTGAAATACTATTTATAATGAAAAAAATAGTATAATTCACTTCATGAATTCTTCATGCTTTAGAGACACAACCTTACAGGCAAAGTATGTGCCAAAAGTTAGGGACACTCTTACTTTTTGAAAAATCAGTGGCACAAAATTAATATTGAAATTATATTTAAAATTATACGGTAACAATTTACATCAAGGACAAGGTTCAATTTGTTAACTTTAGTTGGCTACATTAGGAAACATGAAAAAATTAAAAATACTTTTAGTAATTTAGCATTTAGTAATCTCATTTAAATGTTAATGTCAGCAATTGCAAAAACTTTATTTTAAAAAGTTGTATGCGTTATTTAAGATAACATGAACTATGACTAGTTGTATTTTTGGTAACACTTTATTTTACAGTGTCCTTCTTACACATATTACATGTACTTGCCATAGTAATAACAGTAAATTATGCATAATTACATGCAACAAACCCTCAAACAAATCCTAATCCTACCATAACCCCATGTACTTAATATTA
Organism: Coreius guichenoti; assembly: GCA_039654105.1. Taxonomy (NCBI): domain Eukaryota; kingdom Metazoa; phylum Chordata; class Actinopteri; order Cypriniformes; family Gobionidae; genus Coreius; species Coreius guichenoti. Next base: position 18,843,329 of record CM077186.1, on the reverse strand, counting down.
CTCAGTACTTAAATATATAATTACACTGTAACAATGACACCTTAAAATAGTGTAACCATATTTTTATTAACTAACATTAATAAAGATTAATAACAACAAATGTATTGCTCATTGTTAGTTAATGTTAGTTAATGCATTAACGAACATTAACAAATGGGAACTTATTGTAAAAAAAAAAAAGTTATCAATTATATCATAAAATATATTAATATTATAATATATAATAATTATATCATAAATTACATCTTATAACTATAACAACAAACAATTTGATATAAATAGAATTCTATTTATACCAAATATTATCATCGTTTTAAAAATGTAATTATATGATGGATTTTCATAGTTTAGTATTAAAAGTCTGAATCTGGGACTTCAATTTTTTGTAAGTTTTAAAGTGATCATCCAAAGATAAAAGTTGAAATCTTTTTATTATTATTATTATTATTATTAAAATAAATGAATAAATAAATAAGTCAGCCCCTGGCAAATAAAAGTGCTCGAGGATGAAGAAATTATTTTTCGGATGTCTAAATGAGTTTAGTTTGCTGGTATTTAGCTACTTCATCTTAAGTAGCTCAAACAGCTCAATAGTCATTATTTGTTTTTTCTTCTGAACACACTGTTAATAACTTAATGTTAAGTATGTTCTCTTTTTAAAAAATTAAAATAATTTAATCTATTTCGTCATGATGCTTCTTTTGGGCTTATCTTCATTATTGCTGACAAAATCAAAAACCTCATTTTGAGTCAGTAATTTTAATGAGATAAACATAACAGATGATACGAAACGAAAATGTTGATATGGATATTTAAATGTCAAAACAATAAAGAGAAGGTAGTTTTCCCCTAGTAACAGAGCACTGCAAACAAAGGCTGCTGCGTGAGTGTACAGTATTTGCAGATACAAGCTGTATATGTATGAGGGTGCGTGCATATGAAAGCGATTAGTCTATACTTTTCAAGCTGACAAACCATGAAATAGAAGTAGCCCAATCTCATTTCCTTTGCATAATGGGGTTTGGGCAATGTTGAAACATGTAAGATAAATGATCTACTGCTGTGTTGAAAGCTCCTGGAGGCATGAGAGCTCCACCGTGTCCAACTCTGGTGAGGTCCCTCGTTTCTGAACAGGGCAAACGCTGCACATTCTTCACATTACCTAGACATACAGTGTTATTGACAAGCTTTCTTGTTGTGCCTAGGATAGAGGTCAATAATTAGAAGACCACAGATGAAATCCTTTCAGACCAAAACCATCTCATAAATTAATTAGGGCTGTCAAAATTAACGTGTTAAAAATCAGTTTAACACTTTAAAAATATTTAAAAAATGTCATTAACGCATCTTCCTTTGGCTGTGCTACAGTATATGATCACGCTATTATTCATTCAAGTGCCATTAAACCACTCAAGCGCAATAAGACACAAAAAAGAACTTGTGAAAAGTGAACAAACAACTATATTTCTTACTATAATCTCAGTCCTTGAAATCGGTGCTTGGATTGACTGATAGATAAAATATTCTTGCTAAATGTATATTTTGACAAACAAAAAGAATGTTATTTAGTTGTTAAAAAAAATTACCACCCACACAAAAATCTGCAACCTCTTGTACAGAAATCAAAGCCAAACAGACCACAACATGTCAATATTTGAATGGTGGCTGACTGGCCTATAATGAGCTTTAATTGAACCCAGGAAATGACCGATGGGTTGTTTTATAAGCAGGAGGGTAAAATCTCCAGAATTGTTGATATGAGCCGTGTAAGCGTAGTTTGTCTTTGCCTGGAGACTCCAGGCCCGAGGCAACTGTCAAGTCGACTCAAACTGCGAGTCTGCACACTGACATGACAGCACCTCCAAGGCACCCTCGGCTCACCATGCCCAGACGACGTGCGTTTATGGAAAAAGTACTAAGGTAGAGTCTGCTAATGTGCACAGACAGTAAACTCTCCGTTTAGTGCCAGTCTGCTTGCTGGCTTGTTAAAATGTGTTTCAGTTGAAGTTATGCAAATAAGAAAATGAACTCTAGATAGTTACATTTAAAGGGTTCGCTCACCCGTAAATATGAGTTTCCTAGTTAAAAATTGGACATGAATGCCCTCTCAAATCGTACTTACCACTGGAAAGCTTGGGGGTAATTTTGATACCCAAGTTCCAGATTTAAGCGTGCCATAAACGGAGGGGAGAATGACTGCGGCGACTGGTATTTTTTTTAGTTTTTCCTACAACAGCTGCATTGCCTTGTTGTCTTGTCGTTAATATAGTGCATATTTACATATGAATATTAATTTGAAGCGTATTGTAAGTTTTATAAACAGCACCGGTATGAGTTGTTTCTTTCTTTTGTTGAACACAAAAGAAGGAATTTTGAAGAATGCCAGAAACCAAACAGTTGACGGTGGCCATTGACCCCCATAGTATTTTTTTCTCTCTACTATGAAGTTGTGACAGATATTTCACTCTGTTACAAAGTCGATGGCTAACGTCAACTGTCTGGTTACCAACATTCTTCAAAATATCTTGTGGTCCGGAAACGACTGCATTGAATTGAAGGGCGGGAGAACAAACGCGCAAAAATCACAAAAAGATGGAGACGGACAAGACAGATGTCAGTGATGCAGACCCAGCTGAAAGCGAAACGCCGCCATGAACCCCTGGCTAGTATGGAAATACTTTGGATATAGAAAAAAAAAATTAACATGTGGTTGTCCTGGATATTTAATTTGCAAAAAATGTGGATGCAAAGTGGCTGCAAAAGGAGGAAACATCCCTCTGTGCAGATAAAGGTATGTTTATAACTTAAGGCCGAATGATTTCTGTGATCCAAAGGGAATCCCGGAATCCAGTCATGAAAATTGAATTTACAGCATAACGCAGATGCGACACGCAAACTGATGGATGAATGAATAACTCGAAAGGAGAGCTGTACAATAAATCAAATCGCGACATGGTCTGTGAATATTAAAGCGCAAAACACTGCTATATAAATATATGATCTGCTTGTTCTGTCTCTGTGTGAATGAGCAGCGCCGTTTCGTCTACTACATACTCAAGTACACGTGATGCTCATGGTGTTTAACATCTCACAAACCATATTTGGACATGAACACATGAAAATTTCCAGAGCTGATCATCATTTTATTTGAATAAAAACCATTGTCAAATACACTCTGAAACAGGTCTTCACAACAACCCGTCAAAATAAAAGTTTGGTTTAACTAGAAGAAATAATGACAGAAATAATGACAGAAATATTACTATTGTAGGCCTACAATAGAATGTACTTGTCATCATCATAATAATAATAATAATAATAATAATAACAACAATAATAAAAACAATAATAATAATAATAATAACAATAATAATAACAACAACAACAACAACACATAATTTAAACATTATTTAAGAATATATTTTTTAAATCCATTGTTTAATTAAGTTAATCTGTTTTGCAGCACTTTGCCAAAAAATAAAAGCATAAAAGTTTGTTACATTTTATTTGATTACCACCATTTTTTGATAATATATTTGTATTAAATCATTAAAAGAAAAATGTCATAGGACTCTATTACTCTTAAACATTTTAATAAATTAATGATAAAAATAAGTTGTTAATCTAATTCATAATCATTTATTGAATTCAGTTGATTAGACATGTTTTATTGAAATTTTAATAAACAAAACAAACAAATGGTTTCAAGTTTGTTATACTAAAGCATTTGTTCAACCAAAAAAAAACCTGTTTTCATTCATTTAACGGCCATTTTAACTGATGATAATAATAATAATAACCATAATTTAATAATACAGATTATTTATTAAATGATTGTTTAATACCGTGATGCTGTGAAACTCTCATGTTTTCTGAGTTGGTTATCATATCGTGAAAATCTCATTCTATTACAACCCTACACGGGACAGTGTCCCCCACCCAAAAAGTAACTCAGTAACTTTTACTCTGAGTACATTTTAAATTAACTACTTTATACTTTTACTTAAGTAGATTTTTAGACCGGTAATTTTACTTGTACTTAAGTTAAAATTTTACTTAGTAGAATATTTCATTACTCTTTCCACCTCTGTAAATGCCTCAGGTTTTACATCCATATTGCTGTGTCACCGACTCAGGACAACATTTCTACACCTGACACGTTTGGGATGAAATGTGAAATACATTAAATGAATACATTATTGGCATTCCCAGTTTGTTCTGTTTTCCATCGTTCAATAATATTTATTCGCCGTTCACACTCTGGAAGGGTTCGCTGAGTGAAACGGAGCTGGGTTTAGCTCGGTTTGATAAGTTAATAACAAACGTGTAAACTTTATTTGGATTCCCTGTCACACGTACCTAGCAGCTGCACAGCTGAAAGAGAGTTAATAGTGTTCAGTGAGCCCATGGTTTGCCACGTTCCCGCGGTCTCTGACACCAATTTCCCGTGGCATGCACGTAAATACATACACAAACACCCAAGCTCGGCGGGGAGCTCTCATACATTTGAACAGCATGCTAATGGTCTGTCATCTCCACAACTTAAATATTTAAACTGGATCTACTGAGCCTGTGGAGCCTGCAGAGGTGATATGACATGAGCGAGTGGGTCGCTCATCACAGACTTCCATAAATACACTGAACAAATCCATGAATAAATAAGTACATGTTAGGGTTGGGCAGTATGACGGCGTAAACAGCGCGATGCTGGAAAAATCCACATGGATTATCAATGAGCAGGACTGTGTTACACTGTTTACATGCTATTTGAAAGCAATGAAGAAACGTGGAATACAGAAATACGGAATAGGACGTGTCCCAAATGAGTAAAAAAAATTTGTTGTTATGAGATGCTTGCACAATGCAAAGCAGATTACACAAAAGTTATGCATTAAAAATATGAACACTGGAGTCCACACTGATGTGGACTCTATTATCGTTAACTAAAACTATATCTATTTAAAACATATCTGTTCTGCTGAAATAAAATATAAATATTAGTAAAACATTTTTTAACTAAACAAAAATTAGAAATGTTGCAAAGGTTGAAGCACTAAAATTATTCACTGGAAATAAATAAAAACTATAACTAAAACTGAAATAAAAATAAATTGAACATAAATAGCAATAATTAAAAAAAAGCCTAATAAAATGACAAAAGCACATAAAATTACTAAACTAAAACGAACACGAAAACTAAAAATATAAAAATAAAAGCTAATTCAAAGTATTAATAAAACTATAATAAAACTAAAATGATAACAAAAATAACACTGCTATAAATAAACAAAACTACATATAAATTTAAAATTTATTTTATTTCATTTAAATTTTATGTCAATAACATTTCCAAATAAATAAATAAAGCATTCTCAGACTTTTGGACCCCACTATACCCCATTTAATTTCTTGCAAAAATAAGTATATTGTGATTTATACAGTTACCATGATATAAAACTAGTCCTACAGTGATATAAGATTACCGTCCACCCCTAGTACATATTCATCTTCAAGTGTTGCACAGCAATAACATTCACCACCAGTATGATGATGGCAGATGACAGATGCAAACTGTGCCGTAATCAATCCCTTAAATGTAAATGTAATCAAGCCAGGAATGGACAACACATATGAGTTAAACCTAGATAAAATGCTTGGCTGATTTTATGCTACCGTCCTCATTTTAAAAATGCAGCATTTCGTAGCCAGTGACAGCAATCAAAATTCAAATCAGGTTGACGGAAATGAAAATGATTTGTGGATCGCCCTTCGCTTTGAATGTTTAAAGAAATCCCCAAAACACTTCTGTGATAATTTTCCTCCCTCTCCATCACCGAATGAACGTGTCCACTCTGCCAGCTGATAAAGCCTTCATTCCATTTTCAGACTCCGATAATCCCAACAAGAAAGGATTCTCACAAACATCTGTATGCATATGATGAATTCCAATAGCCATTGCTGACGTCCTAGTTGCTAGCATATAAATATATTTTTCCCACATACTTGAAAACCTCAAAAGAGAATATTATGGATGTGCTAAACTAGATGCAGTATTTTCAGCTTGAGACACATTTTTAAAAGTCTGAGAGAACTGCAATGGCAAAGACGACCAAAGACCTCAATCTGTCGAGTACAAATACCAACGATTAAAAACTGTGCAGACTGCACAGCTCTTCATGAATAGTCTAATGAATAGTCTAGTAGTGCAATAAAAGGTTATTGATATTTAGTCTACATCTCCACAAAAATTCGAGCTACAGATTATGTAAAATAATGGGAACATTGCTCACAGCTGGTTATTTGAAGTCCGACATTAACTGTCTTGAAATGTATTGTTGAAGGAAATTAATGTTACAACAGCGCTGCTTTGATGAGTATAGAAGCTGTGCTTTAATGGTGGGAAATTTAGAGAATTTTAGAGTTTTACTATGCTGACAAGTCACTGCTAGCAAGATGAAGCACAGCATGCTAATGCTGTCAGCAGGATAAATTCCTTTGACAAATGTAGTCTCTAAATTAACCCCTCTTAATGAACCACCTCTAAAACAAAAATTAGATAAGCTAATTGCCCTGACCCAACCCATCTAGAAAAAATAAAAACTAGCAAATAAAAACAAATAACTGCATGGACTTGCAGAACATTCAGTCAATGCACTGAACCGCATGAATCTACATATCTATATCCGATCAGAACAGGAAACTCAGGCTATTGAACAACAAATGAAATCAAAAACACTGTAAGCTGGGAAACGTGTTGGACAGCAGTAGCCAAAACAAACCATAAAAAGTGCACAAACTGCACATGAAATTGATTTTGAATTAAATGTGGCTAAGCTGCAGGGTGGCTTAAATCACTGGCATTAGTATTGGTGATTAGCCACTGGTGCTACTGATTAATGGTGATGTTCATAAGTTGGCATCTAATGATGGCATCTCATTATTTACCGAGAGACAACAAGGTTAATCAGAGTCCTCACGCATCCCTAATTGGGGAAGACAATATTGATTTGAACAATGGGTAATTTGTCCAGACTTGCAATGCAAAGAAAGCAAGTCAATAATTGGTAATGCTCGTTGGGAATTCATGAATGCTCTCGTGCACATCACATCAGGGTTATTATAGTTAATTAAAACTAAAATAAAAAAATAAAAAATTGAAATAAAGCTGAAATAAAATATAAATATTAGATGAAAAACTTAAATAGAAAAAAAATATGGAAAAGTGGCCTTGGCAACTAAGTGAAATAAGTTTAAATTGAAGCTCTAAAATTAATAACTGGAAATAAATAAAAACTAAAACTGAATTAAAGCCACAATACATAATTTTTCGCTGCTATTCAAAACAAAGGCGTAGCTTGATAATGCCTGGTTTTCGCAGAGCTTTTATTATGCTGCAGACGACCGCTTTCCGGTTATGTGTACACAGCGCAGTTTTATCATATTAGATACATTATTTGAAAGTTATGTTATAATGCTACTTTGTGCATTTGCTCGGCGGCTACTATGAGACACTTGTTGCACACTGCAGTAAGATAGATCGATATTAGGCATGGTAAAACAAGGTACTCGTGGTAAATCAAGCAAATGAGATTTAAACAATAAGACTAACTGTGTTGAGCTGTATAACAATCATTAGTTTTCTGGCGATGAATGTATCCAAACAGTTGCTCATCTGTCTAATACAACACTTAATATATTAAAGGTTTCTAAAAATAAAACCGGAAATCGAGGGTAACGCGGGTATGATGTCATTGATAGGCGATGCACGGACATGGTCCGTGTCCTGGTTAAAATTGCTTATTTCTCTGGATTTAAACATTCTTGGCAACATTTGGGATAATGAAGGTACACAGGTCAACAAAATATATAACACTGTTCTAGTGGTTTTTGGATATTTTAATAAAAAAATCTTACATATTGTGCCTTTAAAACTAAAACTAATAAATTACTAATAAATAATAAATTACAAAAGCACATAAAATTACTAAAAAAATTAAAATGAAAATTCTAAAATAAAAGCTAATCATTTTGATAAAAACTATAATAGTACCACATCCAAGTATGGCGTGTGTGTAGTCATCAGCTTGATTGGGGATTCTTATACTCAACATACTAATTAATCATGTAAATTACTGAATAAACAGACATCATACAGAAAATAAGATGCTGAATTCTTTTGAGGAAGACCAAAGCAGAAGTTTAACAATGCGTGTCGCTCTTTTCTGTGCAATTACAATGGGAACTAAAGCTTGAAAAGTTAGTGAATAATTTAGACCGGTTTTATGAGCTGAATCTTTGAAAAGTTTTTGAAAAGAACGCAATTCATGAACCAGACTTTCCTACCTCTCTCATGAACATGGCAAGGACCGTTAAAACAGTTTTAAAATGAATAATATAATATTTCACGTTGTTTTATGATACTTTTATGGTGCTTTTGTCCTTTTTGAAGCTTGAAAAGTACATTCATTGGAATGACATGAGTGTGAGCAAAATGAATACTGATTATTAACTTTTGGCTGAAATTTCCCTTTGAGAAACCTGGACATCCTGTAAGCTTCACATACCACAAGATCGGGGTCCTGCATGAGACTGAGGATGACCTCGTAGAGCAGGGGCCGCAGATCCGGCTTGAACTTGACCGAGATCCATTGTCCGATCAGCCAGATCACCCGTCTTCTGATCAACTTGTACCTAAAAAGCAAAATGAGCCAAATCAGCATTCCCTGTGCATTGTGCTGTTAATGGCTTAACATCATTTAAGGTAAGGTTCTGAATTGCAGGTGTAAGACACAATAGGGAGATGATGTCCTGAAATGGTCTTTTACTCTTCTATCTTATTTGCATGAATACAGCACAACTTAAAGTTTTCTGTTCCCAGGAGGAAAAATTAGGGTTTGTATTCAAAAGGCAAAAACTTTCTTTGCAGTAACTCGATGTTCAAAAATAAAATAAAACACAGGGGGCTCATTTATAAAAATATGCATATACTAACTCTAAATGTCCAAAATATTCATATTCTGCTTTATTAAAGTACAAATCATTTTAAAATTATGCGCAAATGAACGATCGAATGCCCTCCACCTACAGAAATCGCTTTATGGTGGGATTAGATTTATTCATTGGTCATAATGAGATGCACATCACTCAAGATCAAGAGCTATATTCTCATTAAACCTTAAAGCGGTTTACGTTCTCTATAGAGCTTACATCTTATGGAACATATGTGTGCATATTCGGAACATACTGTAATTTTTTTCTTGCTATTTTGTTCTGCTCTCTCTGACACTTTAATCAATTAATTTTCATCTTTGTCCTTAACAAAAGGCGACTAAAGACTGAAGGCAAAATGAATTGCAAAATGTAGGTTAATAACTTTTAAATATGAGATTGTTGCTTTCACCGATCTGTACATCGATTTATGTTTGTCAATAATTCTCACTCTCCTCGCTCCAAAATGCGTGCTGGACATCTTACAGCTGGCTGTTATCCTTTAGGTCTCAGAATAAATTTCTTATCGACGTGTGCACATAAATATTATAGAAAGGAATAAATACGGAGGATATTCAAAATACTCAAGCAGTAATAAAAAAAAACAGTAAATATATCAGAAGCAGGGGTGTTTGCTTTTGTAAAGAACCTGCATTTTCCACCAAAAACCAGTCCAAATTTTGAACCGTTTTTGCAGGAATGGTTCTCAAAAGCAAAAGCAGGCATGACTCTGAGCCCCGGGGGTCTCTCAGATCACTGGAGACAATAAAAGAGAGACTGGGAGGGATCATTTCAAGGCTTTTTTTGAAGAAAATATCTCTAGAGAAACAGGCTGCGGTGCCACTGGCGTTGATAAAAAGTAAGAGCGTGCCAGGGGTTTAAGCTGCTTTCGTCTGCTTGCCAGTGAGCGACAGAGTAATTAGAGCCGATGGTGATAAAAACTTCAGCATCGCACCCGAAACTACCACTACTAATATCACCAGCAACTCATTACATTAAATATAAAGGTCACTCCACAGAGATTGAATATATTAGCCAAGCTGCGAGTCATAATGAGTCCACTCAAAGGTAAACATTGTGTTTGCTCTACAACGCATCTGCTAAATGACACGTAATCAAGGATTACTCTCAACGGCACATAGCGCAACATATAAACATGCAAATAAAAGTAAACAGGCCTGCTGCCAAAGGCACTTTAGCTTCTTGTACACTTAGTGTAAAGGGTCTCCAAAGAGATCTCCTTTTCCTTTGAAATCATTTTAATTCATTTTTAATAGGAATGTAATATGGAGTTTGGCAACAAGGTTATGAAGTAAATGGATACAGGAAATGACAAGGAGTTGATCACACAATTAGCATGAGGTAGACAAAAAAAAAAAAAACATATACACAAATGTCCTTCAAGTTATGCCCAGCATTTAAAACAACCTCTCACAATCCTGATTATTACAAAATATTAAATGTTAATGTAATATAATTTACACAGACACACACACATACATATGTATGATTTTTTTCTGTTTTAAAAAAGAAGTCTCTCATGCTCACCAAGACTGCATTTATTTGATTATAATTACAAAGAAAAACTATAATATTGTGAAATATTATTAATTTTAAATAGCTGTCTTATATATTTTAATATATTTTAAAATGTGCTTTAGCCCTGTGATGGCAAAGCTGAACTTTCAGCATCATTACTCCAGTCACATGATCTTTCAGAAATCATTCTAATATGCTGATTTGCGGCTCAAGAGACATTTATTATTATTATCAATGTTGAAAAGAACACCATTTATCTGAAAAAGAAAGATTTTGTAACATTATACACTACCGTTCACAAGTTTATGGTCAATAAGATTTTTTTTTTTTTTGGAAAGAAATTACATTTTATTTAAAAAAAAAAAATGTAATACTTTTATTCAGCAAGGCTGCATTAATCAAAAGTGATCAAAAGTGACAGTAAAGACATTTTTAATGTTACAAAAGATTCTATTTCAGATAAATGCTGATCTTTTGAACTTTCTATACATCAAAGAATCCTGAAAAAAAAAGTACACTGTTTTCAGCATTGATAATAATAATAATAATAATAATAATAATAAATGTTTCTTGAGCAGCAAATCAGTATATTAGACTGATTTCTGAAGGATCATGTGACACAGAAGAATAATGATGACAGTAATGATGCTGAAAATAGGAATAAATATAGGAATCAGGAATAAATTACATTTTAAACATTAAAAATCATACCGATCCCAAACTTTTGAACGGCAGTGTATATGTACAGTGGGGAGAACAAGTATTTGATACACTGCCGATTTTGCAGGTTTTCCTACTTACAAAGCATGTAGAGGTCTGTAATTTTTATCATAGGTACTCTTCAACTGTGAGAGACGGAATCTAAAACAAAAATCCAGAAAATCACATTGTATGATTTTTAAATAACTAATTTGCATTTTATTGCATGACATAAGTATTTGATCACCTACCAACCAGTAAGAATTCTGGCTCTCACAAACCGGTTAGTTTTTCTTAAAGAAGCCCTCCTGTTCTCCACTCATTACCTGTATTAACTGCACCTGTTTGAACTCGTTACCTGTATAAAAGACACCTGTCCTCACACTCAATCAAACAGACTCCAACCTCTCCACAATGGACAAAACCACAGAGCTGTGTAAGGACATCAGGGATAAAACCTGCACAAGGCTGGGATGGGCTACAGGACAATAGGCAAGCAGCTTGGTGAGAAGGCAACAACTGTTGGCGCAATTATTAGAAAATGGAAGAAGTTCAAGATGACGGTCAATCTCCCTCGGTCTGGGGCACCATGCAAGATCTCACCTTGTGGGGCATCAATGATCATGAGGAAGGTGAGGGATCAGCCCAGAACTACACGGCAGGACCTGGTCAATGACCTGAAGAGAGCTGGGACCACAGTCTCAAAGAAAACCATTAGTAACACACTACGCCGTCATGGATTAAAATCCTGCAACGCACGCAAGGTCCCCCTGCTCAAGCCAGCGCATGTCCAGGCCCGTCTGAAGTTTGCCAATGACCATCTGGATGATCCAGAGGAGGAATGGGAGAAGGTCATGTGGTCTGATGAGACAAAAATAGAGCTTTTTGTTCTAAACTCCACTCGCCGTGTTTGGAGGAAGAAGGATGAGTACAGCCCCAAGAACACCATCCCAACCGTGAAGCATGGAGGTGGAAACATCATTCTTTGGGGATGCTTTTCTGCAAAGGGGACAGGACAACTGCACCGTATTGAGGGGAGGATGGATGGGGCCATGTATCACGAGATCTTGGCCAACAACCTCCTTCCCTCAGTAAGAGCATTAAAGATGGGTCGAAGATGGGTCGTGGCTGGGTCTTCCAGCATGACAACGACCCGAAACACACAGCCAGGGCAACTAAGGAGTGGCTCTGTAAGAAGCATCTCAAGGTCCTGGAGTGGCCTAGCCAGTCTCCAGACCTGAACCCAATAGAAAATCTTTGGAGGGAGCTGAAAGTCCGTATTGCCCAGCGACAGCCCCGAAACCTGAAGGATCTGGAGAAGGTCTGTATGGAGGAGTGGGCCAAAATCCCTGCTGCAGTGTGTGCAAACCTGGTCAAGAACTACAGGAAACGTATGATCTCTGTAATTGCAAACAAAGGTTTCTGTACCAAATATTAAGTTCTGCTTTCCTGATGTATCAAATACTTATGTCATGCAATAAAATGCAAATTAATTACTTAAAAAGCATACAATGTTATTTTCTGGATTTTTGTTTTAGATTCCGTCAAAATCTTGTTGAAGACAAGAGTACACAGTTGAAGAGTACCTATGATAAAAATTACAGACTTCTACATGCTTTGTAAGTGGGCAAACCTGCAAAATCAGCAGTGTGTGTATATATCATTTTACTAAATGTAATTTATGCATTTGATTATATTGAAATGACAGCTTGACAACATGAAAAATTAACCCAATTCAGACCTTTATGTTGCAAATGAAATAATTCCTATAGGACACAAATTATACACACAACACCTCCAGAAGAAAATCCCCAGGCGTAGGAATTTGCTTGTGCTGTTTGTTTGGTAATATGCATCAAAGTTTGTATGCATGCCTGAGGTAGAGTCTAAAAGTGGTTAATGAATCACCATGTCAGCTTCATGCAAGTTTTTGCCAAAATTCTGTTCAAACTTTCAAAAAAAATTAAATGTCAGTCCCAAAAGTAAAGACTCAAGGGGTTTTCACAGCATGGTCCCCTAAGGCAATCTTCATATTATTACTGTGAAAAACACATTTTACAAAAATGGAAAGAGGACCGAGTTCCTACCATTGTACGATTGGTGAAAGGACTATTAAATGTATCAGAGAGAGGTGACTCTGTTGCATTCAAATTGAATTTTGTGATGTAGTTATGACCTGCGTTCATGTATGTATGTGCGGGTGTCAGGAAATTCTAATTCTGCTATTTAGTATTTGAATCACTTCAAGAGATAAAAAAAAAATATATATATATATATATATTCTCAGTAGGCCTGAAAGGTGCTGACCATAATACTCTGCCTCTATTCACAGTTAATGATTGATTTTAAGAGGGCTGCTGTCAGGCGGCTGCAGCTCAGACACGTCAAAACAGACTAAAGGTGGGGAAATCACTCAAAGACTGCTGATAACCTCAGTCTTGCTCTGTCAAAAAGAAGGGTACGGAAGAGAATCTTTATAAAGGAGACTGAATCTTGTGGGCTGACTCTCTTAAGTTTGTAATGAACACTTGAGCATTGAAAAAAAAACGAAAGTATCTGAACAGTAAGTTGTCATATACAATGACAATTAGGCCTCCAGCAGGGGGACTGGTAATGAAAACATTGTTTCAAGAACTCCATTACCGCTTTAAAATAGCTGAGTCATCATAAATGAGGACTGCCATGCTGCGTCTCTTACACATACACACAAAACACAGCAACACTTCAATTACACACCTCTAATGAGCAACTAACCATTACAGTGAAGCAAACACAATGAAGAAACAAAGGAACCCAAAACAATTTCACTGTCACTCTTTTGCTAATGTGCATACATTATTCAGTTTAAGAGCATACGAAGACCTGATATTTATAACTGAATATCCATGGTAAAGTTTTAGTTTGGAACAATCTGACACCACAGACTTTGACTATCAGAATAAAAACTGGTCCAATCTACTATTTATTCATGCCAAGAATCACCCACTCAGACAATAAAATGCCATCTGACCAAAATGCAGCCTATCCATCATAACTTACCATAACCTCATTTCTGTGAATCCATAATCTCCCTAGTTTACTCCTGCACTTTGCATCTTAAAAGCTGCTGGCCGTCACCTTGAACGCCTCTACAGGAAAACTGGTTTAAGTGTGCATTTTACTGCATACAAGGACCATATTGAGCTATACAAATCTGCTTTAAATACTGCACACTCTAGCTACTACTCTACCCTTATTAGTAATGCTTCCTCTCGACCCTAAACATTGTTTTCCATAGTCAGTAAACTTACTAACCCTCCTGCACAGTATATATAATTTCTTCCCATTTATGTCCTCTTCTCTCTGGCTTCACTCCTGGCACCTTCACTAACTTGGTCCCTCCCAGCCCAGCCTATATCTCATAGCTAATCAAGATGTCAAACTCATCTTCCAGTCATCTTGACCCAGCCCCTACTGGCTTACTTAAAAAGTGTGCTTCTGTAATTTCATTGCCCATTTTACTTCTCATTTCCGAAATACTTAGTACTGGTTCCTAGGGAATTAAAAACTGCGGCTGTCACCCGTCTTAAAGAAACCCGGCCACACGGCTGTTTCACACTGCAAGCGTGAGCTTCGCGTCACTGCACCGTCACTGCACCCACACTGCAAGCGTGAGCTTCGCGTCACTGCACCCACACTGCACCCACACTGCAAGCGTGAGCTTCGCGTCACCGCACCGTCATCGCACCGTCACCGTCACCGCACCGTCACCGCACCGCACCGTCACCGCACCGTCACCGCACCGTCACCGCACCGTCACCGCAGACGCGCAAGAGTATTCACACTGGAAGCGTTTGTACAGAGTCACAACAGCGGCTCCAATGCTACATATAAGCGAGCATTTCTTTACAAAGACAACTATATTTCTTTTTAGAAGCTGGTAATTTATAAACTTGATAGTCTTGAAAGTTTGTTAACATGGGGTGTGTGCAACATTCGAATGTAAATGGCAAACAACAAACACAACCAAGAAAACAGCTCCGATCATGTTGTTTCAGTCATACTTCGATATGTTTACGGGACAGCCCACTGTGGATTAAAAAAAAAAAAAAAAAAAAAAACACTCAGGGTTTGATTTGGGTATAGTGCTAGAACATATATACATGTCTGTGTAAGCCTATTACATAATAAACTAAAAGAAAGTTTATATATCATATTTTCTGACTGTTTACTTTTAATACACCATACTTCACCCAAACTGAATAATTAAGAACAAGTTTAAATGGGTAAATCTTCTATAAATATTTTGATTCCTCAGTTTCTTTTCTGACATACTCCAGTTCTTGTTAAAACACACTAGACATGCTTATTCTGTGCATTTTGAGCACTTTTTGTGTGAAAAAATGTGCGCTGCTCACGCTTGCGGTGTGAAACGGCCGTCAACCCTTCTGACATGGCTAATTATAGACCAATTTCGCATTTTCCATTTCTCTCAAAGCTGCTTGAGTAAGTGGGCGCTGCTCACACAACTTTTATGAATGCTTCCAATCAGGTTTTCGCACTCTCCACAGCAATGGCTGTTTGCATGCACACCTTTTGTTTCAATAGGAATTCATTCATTCCGATTGATGAATCCGAACGTAGTGTTTACATGAACGATAAATAAAGTGATCGGGTTATATGTCACAAGCTTCTAATCAGAATTGATTTTTTGACATGCACACATGAATGTACAGAGTTTCCCACTGTTTGTGCATACTATTCTCCTACATTGCTTCTTTTCTTTGTTTTAAAGAGCAGATTTAATATTTATCTATTACAGGTCCTGATTAGGAGAAGACGAGCACATGAACAGTTATATTTATCAAACAGTAAAAACGCCTAAATGTCTGTGGATGAGAGTATGAAGTGAGGACTGATAAGATGATGTTCTGCTCCACTTCACAGACGATGAGTGGTAGGAGAATTTTAGAATAACATTAGTCATTTATGACATTTTATCTAACAACTGCAGCTCGTTCTGCGTGTCATACGTCATTACGACATTCCTACGTCATTGCACATGCGCAGTCCTTTCCGGTTTCGGTTTTCAATCCGATCAAGTGTTTTCATGTTCTCTCGATTGGATTAGAAAAGGAATAAACCACCCAAAATTTCATTCGGATCGAGCTCATTCTGATCGATTAAGGTGTTTACATGAAGGCTTTTCAGTCCAATTGAGCCGTCAATTTGATTACTAATGGATTATTTGTTTGCATGTAAACGTAGCCACTCAGACAGCACTCCTCAGGGTTGTCAATGATCTTCTAATGGCCATCGACTTGGGATCCATCGCATTTTAATTCTCCTTGACATCTCCTCTGCATTTGACACTATCTCTCACAGTATATCACGACTCTCTGCTCTTGGTATTTCTAGAACTGTCCTGTCATGGTTCACTCCCTACTTGTCTGACCGTCAGCATTACATTTCTATCCATCAGGCTAAGTCCACTACTGCCCCTGTCTCGCATGGTGTTCCACAAGGTTCTGTTCTTGGGCCTTTACTCTTCATCATCTACATGCTTCCCTTAGGTCACATTATCCATCATCATGGCTTTAACTTTCAGTGCTACGCAGATGACACCCAGCTCTTAACATACTACTTCTTTCCCCACCAACTCCATTTCGGCTTGTATTGATGAAATAAATGCATGGATGACCAGTAATTTTCTCAGACTAAACATTGAGAAAACAACTCTACTTCTGGGTGGTCCTCCTCAATTTACATCCTATCTCTGTTTTGACAATATTGATGGTTTCCTAGTTCCACCACTGTTAAAAACCAGGGTATAATTTATTTTTCCCTTTCTTTCTCTTCTCATATCTCATCACTTACCAAATCTGCCTTTTTCTACCTCTGGAATATTGCTCATTTATGTCCGTTCTTAATGCTTTCATTACTTCCCGTCTAGACTACTGGTTTTTTTTGGCATACCCATTACAACACTAAATAAGCTCCAATATATTCAGAACTCCGCAAGAAAAAAAAAAGTATTCTGAAGACATTGGAATTTTCTTTCACCCCAAAATAAGCACTGACCATTTCACTAACTGTAAAAAAATGATTTTTCAAAGTTGTGAATAAAACTGATTATTGGAGTAGTTTTTACAAGAAATGTAATGCGTTACTAGCCATTTCTTTGTTACTTGTGAAACATACTAGTAATTTTTGCGTGAAAACTGTTTCAAAGAATATAGTGCACCAATTGTTTTTCATTGCAGATATACCTCTATAAATTTTAATTCCAGACTGACTTCCCAGAAATTTCGTTGCGGCCATCCAATCCAACTGGAACTGGTATAATTTGCCGGCTATGCAAATTTAACACACTGCATAACAATCATAAGTAAAGGGTCAAATCATAACTCTTAGTGTGTGTTTGGGATGAGGCAACATCTGTGACTTAACACTCAACACAGTTTAGTCCCCCAAAGCTGAACTGGCACCACAGCTGCCACACTGAAGCTTTGAGCTGAAAAGGTCATTTCATGCTGCTGCTAATCGCACGCTGACCATCATCATCACACATGCTGCTGCTCTCAGAGCTCGCCTGCAGTGTGGCTGCTGCGCTGTATTTGAAACGCGATAGAGGCTGGCATGTGGAAAGGGTCTCTGAGCACTGGCCTGATTCTCCAGTGCACCAAAGGACACGACCCAGCTAGGACAAAGGAAGGACGCCTGACTCCAAAAATTCCTTGGAGTGGAGGTAGCAAAGATGGATTTTAGTTTGCGAAATAAACGGCAAGTAATCTCACTTTTAGGTTCACAAGGATTGCATGCAAAAACAAACATACAACACAACCAGTGTAGCCTGTTTGTGCTAGTGAATTAAAAACATACAAGGTGACCAGTGTAGTCCGATTCACAAACAAATGACTCTAATGTGCCGGTAAAGTGAATCAAAAACATACAGCATGACCTGTGCAGTCCAATTCATAAACAAATTACTCTCACAATATGAGCCTTTTCGTGTTAATGTATCAAACATATAGCCTACAGTACAACCAGTGTAGTCCAATTTATGAACAAATGACTTAAGTGCCGGTTCTTTTAAGTTAATCTTTTTTTAGTTTCTTTTAATGACTATTTTAAAAAAAGACAGGTTGTTGGTTTGAATCAGTATGAATTAGTAGAATCCTCAACATTAGTAGACAGAATTTCATACATTTGCAAGCAAAACCGATATAACTAAAATATATACACATTAATAGGAATCGGATCATATGAAAAATTCAAAATCTGAATCTAAGAGATTGTGAATATGAACCGGTATGTATCCGTAAATCTGCATTGATACCCAACCCTTCCACACTTAAAGATTCCACCCCCCTGAAATAAATTTTTTAGCTTTTAGTATGATTATGTTAGTCTTAAGGTTATGAATAAGCTGGCGTGTTCCAAAACAATAACAAAATTCGCATTTAGGAGATATAAGCATTCAAAACTTACAGTCTCTCACTTCCACTAAAATGGATCACAGATTTTTATGACATCACCATGGACTTCAGCTTCTCATCACATCTTCTGTCCAATCAAATGCTCTCTAGAATCTGAAGCGTCCCGCCCCCACCGGCTGAAATCGGTCACTTGTTCACACATTTACTATTTTCTACATGGTGAATGGAACATAGTGCACTATATGGGATAGGGAACGATTCAGACAGTGTAAATAGGCGAATGAAGTCTGGTTTCACGTTAGTTTCACGCGCACCGCCGCAGCGCACACGCACAGTCTGCTCCTGTCCAGAGACACGAGAGCACAGAGCGGATCACATGCGCGCAAAGAATATAGACAACAAAACATATCGGACTCATTTGAATTCTGCACAGAATGCTGTATTTCAAAGCGACATGGAGGAGATTATGAAGAGAAACGGTTAGAGATTAGGAGGAAACTGTGTCTTTACTGAGCTGAAAGGCTATAGTCAACCTGTGATATAAACGAAACGCTATTGGCTTTTTAAAAAAGGGGAGGAGCTGTTTGATACATCGCGCCCTGTCTTCCTGTTTCAGGGGAAATTACGTCAACACATTGAATAATGCTGCGCATTTCAAGGCACTTCAGTGGGCCTTTAATGCATTAATTTTTTATAAAAAAATTTTGGTTATTTATTATGTAATTTAATTTTGTTTACTATGGATCTTTGATTTTTAAATGCATATTGTATTTTTAAAAATACTGGCACATATGTCGATCTATATGTACTCCAGTTCCTTTTATTCAGGTGTCAGGCCACTTAGCGGCCTGGCACAATGCCCCCAATGTCCTGGGCCATAATCAATCCATGGGAGGTAATAGTTCACTGTGTCCCGCTAAAGGCAGATAAGGAACATGACAGAGTTTCTGTAAATGGCGAAGACGGATACAACAGGCTTCCCCAGGCAATCAATCCAGTCTTTAGCAACACCTGTCCAGCGTAGATGCCCTTTTTGACCCCAGAGGCATGAGATCAGCGCTCAGATAATCTGTCTGCCAAGGCAAAGTGCAAGAGTCTCGACTTTGACACGGTAGGCACGGTACTGTGACACGGTAGGTCAAATTAAGTGATGAATCAATGGGAGGGTCTGGAGGGCTGCCAGTCAGGAGAAGTGACAGTGCACAAGGTCAAGGCGTTTCTCATAACAAGTAATAGGGACAAATTACAAAGGTATAATGCATATTGGTCACTTCCTGCCGAATAATCCTGTAAATTCCTGTCAAATCCCAAAGCACCGATGGCAGATGTCAGCACCAGGGTTACTCATATGTCTCTCTGAAAATCCCTCGGAGGCTTTCTCAGGCATCCTGTCTCATCATGACAGTGACAAATGTGCTTGATTAAAGAGTGACAAGCGTACATTTGCTTGCTCTGTCAAGAACACGTGCAGAGACTGCCTCAATGCCCATGAACACACACACACATTCTGTTGGTTGACTGATCCCCTCTGGAGCCACACAAAAGTCCACCGACATTCACATATCAGCATACTCTTGAGCATGTTATGTGCAAGCCAACAGGAATGAAACATGTGGATGGTTACAAACAAATGTGGAACTTGGAAATAGATGACTTTGTCTCCATCTTTCCTTAAAGACCCATGAAACTGTTTTAAAAGAAGTATGCTGGCAGTTTTTGAAGTACTTTGTATTGAAACTAACTTTGGACAGGACACTTTGAAGAATTCATTACACAAATTGATGTAGTGCCGAATGAGTCATCAATATTTTTGTTTCATTTTAGTGGAAAACTGTAACTTTGAAATGTGTATATCTGCTAAAATGTACTTTTGTTACCATTTATAGATATGCTTGCATATACACTGCTGTTCAAAAGTTTGCAATCTGTAATACTTTTAATGATTTTGAAAGATGTCTCACGCTCACCAAGGCTGCATTAATTTGATCACAAATACAGTAAAAACAGTAATATTGTGAAATATTATTACAATTACATATTAAAATGTATTTCTGTGATGGCAAAGCTGAATTTCCAGCATCATTACTCCAGGCACTGTCACATGATCTTCAGAAATCATTCTAATATGCTGATTTGGTGCTCAAAAAATTTCTTATTATCCATGTTGAAAACAGTTGTGCTGCGTAATATTTTTGTTCAAACTGTGACACTTTTTTTCAGGATTCTTTGATGAATAGAAAGTTCAAAAGAATAGCATTTATTTGAAATTATAGAAAACTTTGGTAACATTATAAATATCTATATAGTCACTTTTGATCATTTTAATGCATCCTTGCTGAATAAAACTTTTTACTGACTGCAAACTTTTAAACGGTAGTTTAGATGTCCTCAAAGCATCTAAAAGCCACAAAACCTTCAACATTAATGTTATGAAATATGCAAATGAAGTTCAAATCACACTCTCCTTACTCAATAGGAGAAAAAAAACAGACGTACAAAAGCAAAATGGAAGGAGAAACTGGCGGTCATGGTTTCAACAGCGATAATAATGAGATCTTCCACAACAGAGGTCTGTTTCTCCACTTTCTCTCTCTCTCTGTAGTCACAATCTTCATTACCTCTCTTTTAATTTTGTATCTTTGTCTTGTCCTCCCACAGAACTGTCACCAAAACATAAAAAAAACGACATCGGACATTGCACAGCGTGTTGGGGAGAAAATAAAAAAGTAGCAACACTACAGCACAAACCATATTTCTTAGCAGCAAGAAATTAGCTTTAAGTAATAAGCTAGTTTAAAAAAATAAATAAAAAAAAACTATCACTGTGGCTAAAATAGCAATATTATAATAAATGTAGAAAATTGTCTGTTTTTTTAATGCCATGCCAGCTTCTGTGGTGAGAAAATGTATGTATTTTCATGGTGAGAAAATGTATGGTAAAACTATAACTGGTTTTTATAATCTATTTTTGCTAAAACCTCAAACTGTATTTGGTTTAAAACTTTCTTCATGAGTGTTAATGGAGTAAAAATGGTTTACACAGGATTAAAACCAGCACAATCTAATAAAACATGCTTCAGGGATAAAGAGTTTTGACAAGGAACATGTTGGTGGATCATCTCCTAATAGTAAAAACTTGTGTGTCATCCTGGAATGGCCTATTCGGCAACGAGTATAAACCATAGACTGTAAAAAAATATGGACGTAGTGTCTGTGACGTCACCCGTAGGTTTCTGAAGAGCAGTTTTGAAGCCATCTTGGCAGCACGTCACTCCCGGATAAACAATGGGCAAAGAGGCGGGACGTGGGTAGAGCAGATAAACGGCTAGTATTGACAGCAGCGGCAATACACCTGTCACTCAAATGGCCACGCCCTTAATTATGCAGAACTTTAAGGCTTAATATAATTTAAACGGACGAGTTATAAAAAAAATTCGCCCCTCTCACAGTTGTCATGAAGGGCAAAATTAGCTATATAGACCAAAACCACTTGTTGTACCAGGCTGTAAACACATTTTTTTCTGCTGTAAAGTTGGGCATTTTAACATGGGGGGGTCTACGGGATTGACTCTCTTTTGGAGCCTGTCTCTAGCTGCCAGTCGATAAATTGCAGTTTAAATCACTTCCGTGTTGGAATCAAGAGAGAGAACGGAAGGTTGCCGATTGGTATAAACAAACTGGTCCAATCTGTTTGAAAATTAAAAGTGCAGTAAGCAATTTTTTAAAAACCCTGTTGAAAAGTTGGTTGGACCAAGCACCACAACAAACGTGTAGCCAATCAGCATTAGGGGGCATATGATGGTGGAGGACAGTGAGCAAGAGAGAAATTTGAAGAAAGACTGTTGAAAGTGAGATGAAAGACAATACAAAAGAGAATATCTGAGGAATATCACTGGAAAAAGAAGGGTTATGATCAGGCAAGAGCTTTAGGACCCACTTCAATATTAGAAAAGCTTTCCAGCGCTGGAGAAACCTATGCCGGAAGGCCTGGAAACTGACATCGAGGTTGCGTTGTTTCTGCTCCATACGCGAGTTGGTTTTGCGGTTTCACAGAAACAAGAAATGCTGTTGTTGTAATGTTAGCCATAGATACAGGACAGTTTTGAGTGCCATTGTTTGTCTGGAGCTGCTGTTCTGCTGGTGAATAACAACCAAATCTTGCTTGTATTTACTCTTGTGTACTGTATGTACATTTGTGTACATTTTTTTGTGCTTCCTTGTCGTTTATTTTTCATGAAGCATTATTTGTCTTCGCTTCTGCTATGATAACTAGACATCCACTCTTGCATTGCATGTGTAACAGAGGCAAGCTTGTGATGCTAGACTAGAGAATGTGGTGTTTAGCGTCCTTGTTAGCGAGCCGGCCGGGGGTTTGGGATGATTCCAAATATCAGCAGTGTAACGACTGAGACAAATCAGACACAATTATTTATTCATTATATTTATGTTTCAGAATTGCATACTATGGTTAACGAAAATCATGTGTATGGCATGTTTGGTCTCTACGAACTCCAAATGTCGTTCCCCATTTGTTAATTTACATTACATTTTGTTAACTCTGTGCCACATTAGTATTATAAGAATCTTGAAGGTTCTTCTCTTTAGCACCCAATCAAATGACATATTCAAATGCCCTTCTAGAAGACAAAGGATCGTAAAACGTTCCCTCCGAAAGCCTAAGTACGATTGGCTCACTGACCCCTAGGAGGAGAGGCTATCCTCAGAGGTTAAAAAGGCCCCCCCACACAGATCTGGCTCTCTTCTTCTTTCTACTGCTGCTCCTGCTGGTTGATGGGCGTGGGGGGACCCCACCAGGGCCCATGGGCACCGGCAGGCCTCAATCACAGCCTGTTATGCCTTCACTCTCCGCCCAGGAGAGAGGACTTTTCCAACAGAGTCAGACTGAAATGTCCTCATTCCAACTCGGAAGAAAACTGCAACTTCGCCGTCACTGCACTGAGAAACCATCAGTGCTCTTCCTGCCTCTTCTGGTTGCCGTGCGTGTGTGGGACGGAAACCCGGTCCGACCACACGGTCGCGGGCCGGCAGGCCCAACACCTCAAGCCACGTGCATATTCCTTGACCATGACGGAGTCGAAACTAACTGTGCAAGTTCATCATATCTTCAGTCAACGCAGAAGAAATCGACTGCAACTTCAACACCATCGACTCCAGAGATTCATCAAATCGGGAACTTTACGAAACTCCTTCAACTGCAATGGCAATGCAAGTATCACCTATTTTAACTAATCAGAGGGTTAGGATAAGCAGTAAAATCCTCCTAACGAGGTGCTTTGAAAAAAACAAGCTGATGGTTCTTTTCATGGTTAATGACTCTTTTTCCATAGCTTCATTCCGTTTTTCGGTTTCATCCTGTCACTATCCATCTTACCTATGTATGTGTGAGTAACTTTTTATCAGTATCTTGTAGTGTATCTAACTACTTTGAAGGGGTAGTTTGACTAGTTTAACTATTGTAAATTACGAGTAGTCTTCTTCCCCAACACTTCTGAACCTACTCATGCTCCGCTGTCCTGTCCAAATTTCATTTTTTAAAACCTAAATTTCTTTCCTTAAATCCCCCATGGCCTTCAAAGAATATTTCAACACCTTTCTCTACAGGATATTTATTTTACATATCTGATAACTCACATCTTCCCAACTCTCTTCACTTCATCCACTGGAGTCTCCCAGAAGAACATTATTTAACCAATCCATCAACCACAGCTGATATAATACTGCCATTGTAAGGAGGCAGTAAATATCATTGAGGCGCAGGGTAAAGATTATCCAGGCTCCCGTCTAAGAGGTTTATCTAAATCTCGACATTTGAGCTGTTCTTAAAAAGACTTGAGGAAAAAAATGAAAGATATCAGCTCTTTCCAGGGGTTGTCCGCATTCAGCATTTGATGTTACCCTGCGCAATTTTTAACTCCTGAGGCCAAAAATCAAAAAAAAAAAAAAATAGAGCTATTAAAATGTGTACACCTTTATGTAACCAACCTAGATTTCCAGAAACAAAATTATAGGAAAACAGAAAGACACTGGAAGGTGCTGGGCTTCATCCCACATTCTTTTTGATAAATTGCCTATCTGAGCTCACAGAGGAGTAATGCAATAAAAAAAAAAACTTCTGAGAGAAAGCTTTAGTCTTTTATCTATAGGAGGGTTAGACCCCATCACTGCACACAAGCGCTTCTTTGAATGCACCTGTGAAGTGACATCATTTCCTGGAATAACAGGAGTAAATATCATTTCATATACAGAAAACAATGCTTAAGATTTTTTGTTTGTTGATGTGAAACGTCATACTGTCACTATTTCACTAGCGCAGACATTATATTTTCAAGTGTTCTTTATGAAGGTTGCAAGGTATAAATGGCTTTCAGGTGATTAATGATGCTTATTAGATCATACCTGTTATGACTGACTTGTAGCTCCCCTAGGAGTTGGTTCTTGAACCACTGATCAAAATCCACATTGTCAAACAATTCATAAGCGGCTAACCCAACGGCGTTGTACACTGCAAAAAGAAAGTTAACATTTAATTATTTTTGATTGAAAGAATTATTTGCTTTAATTTTTTTTAATATACAGTGCATCCGGAAAGTATTCACAGCGCTTCACTTTTTCCAGAGTTTGTTATGTTACAGCCTTATTCCAAAATGGAATAAATTCATTATTTTTTTCCTCAATTCTACAAACAATACCCCATATAATAACAACATGAAAGAAGTTTGTTTGAAATCTTTGCAAATTTATTAAAAATAAAAAAATGAAAAAAAAAATCTCATGTACCTAAGTATTCACAGCCTTTGCTCAATACTTTGTTGAAGCACCTTTGGCTCCAATTACAGCCTCAAGCCTTTTTGAGTATGATGCTATAAGCTTGGCACACCTATTTTTGGGCAGTTTCTCCCATTCTTCTTTGCAGGACCTCTCAAGCTCCATCAGGTTGGATGGGGAGCGTCGGTGCACAGCCATTTTCAGATCTCTCCAGAGATGTTCAGTCGGGTTCAAGTCTGGGCTCTGGCTGGGCCACTCAAGGACATTCACAGAGTTGTCCCGTTGCCACTCCTTTGTTATCTTGGCTGTGTGCTTAGGGTCGTTGTCCTGTTGGAAAAAGAACCTGAGCGCCCCAGTCTGAGGTCCAGAGCACTCTGGAGCAGGTTTTCATCAAGGATGTCTCTGTACATTTCTGCATTCATCTTTCCCTGGATCCTGACTAGTCTCCCAGTTCCTGTCGCTGAAAAACATCCCCACAGCATGATGCTGCCACCACCATGCTTCACTGTAGGGATGGTATTGACCAGGTGATGAGCAGTGCCTGGTTTCCTCCAGACATGACGCTTGCCATTCAGGACAAAGAGTTCAATCTTTGTTTCATCAGACCAGAGAATTTTGTTTCTCGTGGTCAGAGTCCTTCAGGTGCCTTTTGGCAAACTCCAGGCGGCCTTTTACTGAGGAGTGGCTTCCATCTGGCCACTCCACCATACAGGCCTGATTGGTGGAGTGCTGCAGAGATGGTTGTTCTTCTGGAAGGTTCTCCTTTCTCCACAGAGAAACGCTGGAGCTCTGTCAGAGTGACCATCAGGTTCTTGGTCACCTCCCTGCCTAAGGCTCTTCTCCCCCAATTGCTCAGTTTGGCCGGGCGGCCAGCTCTAGGAAGAGTTCTGGTGGTTCCAAACTTCTTCCATGTATGGATGATGGAGGCCACTGTGCTCATTGGGACCTTCAATGCTGCAGAAATTTTTCTGTACCCTTCCCCAGATCTGTGCCTCGATACAATCCTATCTCGGAGGTCTACAGACAATTCTTTGGACTTCATGGCTTGGTTTGTGCTCTGACATGCACGGTTAACTGTGGGACCTTATATAGACAGGTGTGCGCCTTTCCAAATCATGTCCAATCAACTGAATTTACCACAGGTGGACTCCAATCAAGTTGTAGAAACATCTCAAGGACGATCAGTGGAAACAGGATGCATCTGAGCTCAATTTTGAGTGTCATGGCAAAGGCTGTGAATACTTATGTACATGTGATTTTTTTGTTTTTTATTTTTAATAAATTTGCAAAGATCTCAAACAAACTTCTTTCACGTTGTCATTATGGGGTATTGTTTGTAGAATTGAGGAAAAAAATTATGAATTTAATCCATTTTGGAATAAGGCTGTAACACAACAAAATGTGGAAAAAGTGAAGCGCTGTGAATACTTTCCAGATGCACTGTACAGCAGGGTTAAAATTCGATATGTCGTATCACAGTTTTGCATATATTTGATTAGTGATCTAGTTAAAAAAAAGCTACCTATCTATCATCTATCCATCCATCTATATGTGTGTCAATCAAATGTAGTAATGTATACATACAGTATAAATGAATGACTACATTTGATTACTGACCTAGTAGAAAATTGTACTATATTTATTATATTATATATTACTCATAACAATTGGAAAGTAGAAATTATACATTAAATATAAATATTACATAATACATTGTTATATTCATCAATGTATTTATTAGGCACATACAATTAGTTGTGTTAATTAAAACACAACATTAGCTGACCTTTGTGCTGAACAACCTCAATAAATTATACAAATAAAAAAACTACAATAAAGATCACATGCTCCACTACTCGTGCTAACCAGAAAAAAATTGCTTAGACTTAACTTTATGGAAAGAGGTAGCAGATCAATATATAATACAGCATTTACACAAGTGTAATACTAGATTTAATAATAGTGCCGAAATATTAAATATTTATTCTTCATTTTACACGTCTCTTTTTTGTAGTTATTTACATTTTCAAATTACTTTTTGACTGCCTATTTTAAGTCTCAGATGTGGTGGGTAT
Organism: Coreius guichenoti; assembly: GCA_039654105.1. Lineage (NCBI taxonomy): Eukaryota > Metazoa > Chordata > Actinopteri > Cypriniformes > Gobionidae > Coreius > Coreius guichenoti. The sequence goes on along the minus strand of CM077186.1, from coordinate 18,815,824 downwards.
GTATAAGGGTAACAAGCAATGCATGATGGTACCTGCATCTTTCATGAGCATCTGCACTGGGTCCTCAACATTACTGGGGCCTGAGAGAGAGAGAGAGAGAGAGAGAGAGAGAGAGAGAGAGAGAGAGAGAGAGAGATAGAGAGATAGAGAGATAGAGAGATAGAGAGATAGAGAGATAGAGAGATAGAGAGATAGAGAGAGAGAGAGAGAGAGAAGCAAGCATTGTGATATTTCCCCCACTCAAAACCTGCACACAATGTGCTTTAATGTTTGTTGGAAACATCTAGCACTTTACACATCTGTAATAATTGCAACTTCACCACTTTGCAAAAACCCACTTTGCAAGCAGTATTAAAAGCGACAAAGCATGTAATAAAATTACAAACAACTAAAACTTTCATCCCATTTCCCTTAGCCAATCACAATTAGCCATCCCAAAGCAACAATGAGGGGGTGATGCTCCTTATTTTCCATGTATAATTAGAACACAGAAAATGCTCAAGAGAAAGACAATGACACTACTAGGAAATTAACTGAGGGGTCATTATCAGAGTCATCATTGAAATATGTGCTTTTATAATGACTTCACACAAAATAAAAATATAGTCATCTCCTTCAATTTAGTAAAATATGGACATTCATTACTAATAAAAACTCAAATTCCATGCCAAAACACACCAAGATTCTTATACGAATGTCCATAAGAATACCATTTAGCAGTTAGCACATCATCCTAATTTAATCATGATAGTAAATTTTAATCAACTAATTTACACAGAAAGCTCATTTGAGTCATTCACTAATTAATTAGGGAGCCAGATCAAAAGCAATGAGAGCGTAAGGCTTGTCAGATGGTCCTTGTATTTGTCTGAAAGTGCAAGCTTAATTGCTACACGCGGCTCTAAGAGGAGCTCTAGCGGTGGACCCGCTTCAGCTTAGCAGGGTGTGCTTTATAAAGGTGACATCTGCCCTGTGAGGCTATAATAAGTCCACATCTAAAGTAGAACCCAATGTGACTTTGTCAGTTTTCCTCACAAAAAAAGAGAAAATCCCTCATTTGGAAACAAAGAGAGCTTTGAAGAACCGATGGCATGTGTCATTTGGTGTCAACCCAGCCTCTCTAAGCTAATGTCAGCCGGAAGCTAGAAATGAGAGTACTTCAATGATGAAACACTTCAAAAAGGGGTTCTGTAAAAACTGTGACATCCGAGCAGATTTTCGGTGCCTACTCTAGTAGCACACATGGATGGCTTTTCAAAATATTTCACGTAAGAAGCTAACATGTTAATTACTATAGATAAAAAGGGACCTGCAATATGAACTGGTGATAAATCAACCTTCAGTTTATAAAAGAATACTTTTACACCATAATCTCAACTACTCCTGCTCCAGATGTGACATTTCTTTCATTATCACAGCATAATGACAAAGTTTCGTTTGATCAGCAAGTCTTTAATCATCACATTAAAAGCTTTGACTTGTCTCATTTATTCACTGTGTCCTTGAATCCCAAGAGTCATGCATGAAAATGCTCACTTTTCTCTATTAGTAAATGTAATAAATCTATCCCTGCTGAAAGAAAAAAAACTACTTAAACCAGGTAAAACCAGGTCATAGTTGTATTGAGAGCTGGTTTAGCTTCCCAAAGCCACTTTAACACTAGAACCACCACGTGGTAAAATTTACCCATGGCTGTTTTTCAAATGTACATAACATTTTAATAAAATATCCAAGTCTCCCAGTCATTGACTTTTACTAAAATTGTGATATTTACAATCCTGTGTTGTTAAAAATTGTTTAGATAAAACCAGATAAAAAAAAAAACAGGGCATTTATACCTAAAACCGCCAGCAGGTCAAATTTACCCCTATATAATTCCTTTATTTTCACACTATGTTTGAGCAACGTGTAGGCTTACTGTAGACAGTCACACAACACACAATCAAATGAAGATGTGCCTACTCATAAATATTCAAACTTTGGATCAATTATTCATTTTTGTTTTGCAATTTTTATTGTGTTTTGTTTGCTACTGTGTTGCTATTTATTCAAGTCTGTCCGTTTCCTGAAAAAAAAATTTTTCCGATCTATGATGTAATGAATAAAACAATTTTTATGATTACCCCAAGCTTATTGGTGTTGAACTCAAATTATAAATGATACAACTAAACAAATTAATAATTAATTAGGTGAAACTGTGCGCTTGAATTTGTCGTTGCATCATACATCCTTTGCATTGTGGTGAATTATTATTGCTCTTTATGGTCTATTCAGGGTATTTTAGTAATTTAAATAACATGGGTTATCTTAATATGTGATTAATGACATTTTATTATAATATTACACCACCCAAATATGTATTTATTTCCTTCTAATTCTCGTTGTCATTGCAGGCTGGTTTAGCCTATATTTCACCAAAAAGTGATTATTGTCGCCTGCTTAAATTAGCATAATACAACAGGACAAAAACATAGTTGATGACTAAAAATAATCATTTCATGACTCTAGACATTACTTTGTGAAGACAGTGGCACAATACAGTGACATAATACGTATAGCCATACCAAAACAGTAATCATGTGCATGGGTAAATTTTACCCGCTCGTGGTTTTAGGTATACAAAGACCCCTGGCGGTTCTAGTGTTTAAAATCTTTAAAAAAGAACAGCCTAACCAGCTTGGCAATAACCCTGTTTAAGCAGTCAAGCAGAAATTTTGTTAGGGTTGGAAATCAAGAACCATTTATATATTTATCTATAAAATGACCAAATGATTTTCATTAGGTTTGATTCTGTTAAGGTTTCATTCATAAACTTACATTCATAAACTGATCCAGAGGCAAAACCGCACATAAATATTCACCCATTAGTCGGATTTACAAATGATGATCAATAAATCATTAAAATAAATAAACTAGCAGTGTTTTGTTAATAGGCTTATATTTAAGTAAACAGTTATGTCCATCTACTCTTAAAGTACTGAAAGAAATAACTTGATTCATTATTTCGATACAATTTACAACCCTAGATAGAGTTTATGAAATATTCATAAACACATCAAATGTAACCAACCTTGAAGATTCTGCACCATCTCCAGAAGTACTGGTGTCAAAGTTTGACTGTAGTTGTGGAAAATGTCCAAGAAAAGCACTTCCGTGCACGGCTGTAAAGATATTGAGTGAAACAAAAAGAAACAGGATGTGACAAGGGCGTGAGGGAGCATTCGATGCAGGAACAACATTTAAACACAAACATTTACCCACCAACACAAACACATGGAAGCCAAACCATCTGGTTTTCTGTGGTATCCATCACTCTTGCCAACACAATCAATAGTTCGCATTGAAGAAGGGGTCAGGGTGCGAGACCTGACTCAGTGACCTTCAGCATCTGATATTACAGGCTGGGACACTGACCTCCCAGAGGAAACAAGGAGGTCAAATATCACACCTTTACACAGTGTGCCACGCTCAACATTTGCCACACGTGTAAAATCATATGTTCTATGCCTTTAGGAAATCTGACATAATCAATACGGTTCAGGACAAAACCCATAAGGGCAGGTACCTGGACTGGCTATGGATGACCACAGAGAAAAGACTTTTCTAGCTTCTACCAAGAAGGGCTGTACGATCAATCAAATTAAAACCAAAATTGCGATAAGGCTATCAAATCGGAAAGGCTGCGATTTCATTAAACAAATATATGCACTGTGTGTTTCACACTGTCTACATCGGACGCGAGCGGCGCAATGTGACAAAAGACAATAGCACCCATTATAATGAGAGATGCGGTCTACACTGGATGCAGCGCAACACAAGACGACAAATCTCTGATGCCCCGTTCTATTTCTGACGTATTTCAAGTGCTCACGCTACTTCTGACACAAAGAACAAATTGATTTGCAACGGTCGCTTTGTCGCGTCTACTGTAGAAAGCCTCAAGCTGTTGCGTCGCGTCCGGTGTAGACACGGTGTCAGAGTAAGGCGCTGCACAGCAGCTCATTTTTAGTGTCTCAGAGTGGTTAAGGTTACAATAAATGCTGCTCTACATGAACTCATCTCTGCATCTGCCATAAGTTTGGGTCATTTATAATGTGCATTTGGGAACGCAGCATGCACCAACCATCTTAAGAGGCCTCAATGTGTTTTTTCTGCCCAAATAAAAGCCTGATGGTTTAATATATGAAAATGAAGAAATTAAGAGCCATAAATATTAATATTGTAATTTTCATAACTTTAATAAGTTGTAATGTAAAATAAAATTATTATTTTCTTAAATACTATTTTATAGTGAAATAATACATATTAAATATTTAGAATTTCTATTATGTTTAATATTTTCATTTATTATTATTATCATTAGAAAAATAATTATAATTATTTTAGTCTATAATATGACTTTTTTTAGTCATATTGACATATAAAATCACAAAACTTTTGGCCAAATTTTACAGCCCAAAAAACTTGCACAGCGAACCTGAAGCTTTAATAATAATAATAATAATAATAATAATAATAATATTTAATAATAATAATAATAATAATAATTTCTTAAAGTGCACTTTAAAATCACAATTGTGATTTTTTTTCTGATTAAAGTTGCAATTACATTTTTTCGCTAAATCCTGTAGCCCTACTACCAAGTGACAAATGAAGTAAATGCCAAAATATCATAGTTTAATTGTACACAGGGGCTTTGACATCCGCAACAAAAGTGTTTTCGAAGAAAAAAATAAAATTATGCCTTCGCTATCTTAACGCACTGACGCAATTTTATTTTTAGTTACAATTTATTATTTGAATTTAGCACTGTTTTTTTTCTATCCACAACACAATCATAACAGACATGTGACATATTTCTGGGTTGTAACCAACGAGTTGAGATCCACTGGTTTAGAATGATGTGTAGCATTCATATTGCTTATAAATATTTGCACTCAGAGGACAAGAAACGCTATTTAAGGCCAATACATAATTAAGACATTCCCTTTCCAAATTACCTGAAGGTGAAATGATTCCACAGCGGTGTCTTTCAGTGAGTAAATGACAAATGTGATGTAAAACACTACTCTCGCATGAGGTTATAAGTTTAATCAGCCAATGTCATTTTAAAGCCAGGACATAAAAGCCACATTAAGGAGGCAGCCAGATGTAATGCAAATCAAGTCGCATGAGGGCAGTAACAAATGACCCTGTAGAGTCATGGCCCCCCTATGTAAATTTCATAGAAGTGAGACAGACCCCTAATTCCTTTTCGGTCGCTTTTCATTTACTGACACTTCCGTTGACCTTGGAATACATCTTTCTGCAAGGTAGTGTACCAAAAGACGGGCAAATGGAAATGTTGCATATGCAAAAAGCAGTTTTAGAAATTATAATAATTACAAAATCAGTCAAACCAAATTTCATAGAGAGTTCACTTACCCGCAAACTATACTTCCAAGAGTCACCACCTGTCTCTTCCACAGCTGAAGAAAGAAACAACATTAAACACAACTTGTCACAACATATATCATGCACTTTAAAGGGATAGTTCACCCAAAAATAAAAATTCAGCCAGTTATTCATCTTCATGTCATTACAAACCCGTATGACTTTGTTGAAAAATGTCCTGTCCACTCTTTTCAATATAATAGGACTGAGGAAGGGCTGAGGCTGTCAAGCTTCAAAAAGCAAAATCATCCTACTTGTGCACAATATTCCAAGTCATTTGAAGCCACATGATAGCTTTGTGACAGAGAAAATCTTTAGTCATCATTCACTGATAATCTTCCACACCATTTTGACTGGATCATTAAGTTAGTAAGCTGAATTTCTCTCATGAACAGACCATTTTTATGATTCTTTTATGGTGCCTCCTTGTCATTTTAGAGCTTGACAGTCCCAGTCAACATACATTTTCATTATATTGACAAGAGTGGCCTGGATATTCTTCAAAAACTCATCTTTTATGTTCCATGGAAGAAAAAAGACAGTTTGGAACAACACAAGGGTGAGTAAATGATAAGAGAATTTCTGTTCCCAACTTATGAAAGAACCTTTTTTCTATCAATCAGGCAGCCTTTATGAGAAATCATATCCTGGTTGCACACCATGAATGTGGCAGGATTCTCTCCTCCCATGATCCAATCAAAGAGCAGGTCATTAAAAGTGATAATGTCACCACACGTTCCTATGGGTTGGTCATCAACAGGCCAGAACAATTTCGTCTGCTGCTGAGTCACTGAATTAATCGCAATTACCCTGCCTTGACAGCAGGACCCCTGGACGATTCACCAACTGACATTGCCCATGCCAGAAACAAATCACTGGAGCACGGCAATATACATTAGAAAATGACACCAGCAAAGTACACCAAGAGATTTTAAATTACGGCCAACAGAAGGTACGGTTCAGCATCTCTGGACATGACACAACGCAGGGCTCGGATAACTGACGAGAAAGGGCAGCTTCTTGACTTCAAGTTCATGGGTAGTACATCTGTTCTGTTGTCATAACCACTTTCACCGCAGTGATTCATGCATGCAGGTTGTTCTGTCCTCTTCTTTGTTGACAGGTTGAGCCATATATGGTCATCATTAATGAACACCTGCAGCAGTGTGGTTCAGTTTGTAGCCCTAAAATCTGGAAAATTTTAGAATGGCGATTTTCCATATTTGAGTAAATTAAGCTCTGTGGTTGACATTAAAGATGCACCGATTGCAATTTTTTTTGTAAGTGTGACCTGACGTTACCGATTTTTGCCGATTCCGAATTTCTTTCTAAGAACTACAGCATATACAAATTATAATCTACTTTTCTTCAATGCAAAATTTTATTTTCATAAAAAAACAAGTAAAAAGTCAGTAATAAAATAAGAACAAAGTGCAAACAACAGCACAAATAAATGCAACAGAATAAAGAGATATGAAATAAACATGGCTTTAAGTTTTTCAGGTGGGTCTAACAGTAGGTTATTATCCAGGTAAGAAATATTACAGAACTTAATCAAATGTAAAATAACACCGGACAGTCTTCATTGTAAAAATTAAATACAGATTACTGCTTACAATTAAAGTTATAAAAGTTATTCAGTTATTCAAGAGCAGAGAGTGATTTTCTTTGTCTTTTGTTCTTTTATTAACATGACAGTAGTGTTAATGTCGTTAACGAAAATATGACGAAAAATGTTCGTTAACGACCTTTTTTTCCATGACTAAGACGAGACGAAGACGAGATAACACAAACGTCATTAAACGATAATGTGACTATATCAATATGCAATATCGTTGTAATCGTTGTAAATGTAATTTAAAAAATAAAAACTTGACCAAATTCTGTTTTTGTTGGGGGAAAAAAGAGGAGCGGTCGAGCGTTAATGCTTGCGGTTGCCAGATTTCAATTATTTAAATCCCCAATCAGAGCTTTTCTGTTAAAAAAAAAAAACACGTATTCTATCCAGCGTTTTACTCAAACTTTGCAATCTGGCAACCATGTGCACGCGAGCTTTCTCTCTCGTGCAGATGATCTGAAAACACCAATAAACAAATAAGCTGCATTTCAGCAATCTCCATTTGAGATTTTCTGCTTAAATTAAAGTGTCATTCAGTCGGTCTGTGTTCTGTCACGACTCACGAGCAGCTTGTGCTGTTTGTGCGACTAAATCTGCCATCAAACCTTCAGTGATTAACTGTAATAAATCCAAACATGGATCTCTCGACTATTTGTGATTGTGTTTGCTGAATAACTGCACTTACGCAGCCTCAGTGTGACAATACAAAGTCTTTTTTGCTGTTGTTTTAATAGAAAAACATTTAATGTGGAATTTCACTGTTTTAAATTTTTAGAGAAGTTTTTCCTTTAGCCTATATGATAAATAGCCAATAATAAAGAATTAAACTAGATGAGGTAAAACAAACCATGCGTATGGGTCGACATTCTCTTGATTTGTGCTTATAGGTGAAAGTGCAACAATTCTGATGAAATGTAAAAATACATCTCAAATGACAAAATCGTTGTGATTATAATTTTGAGCAAAATAATCGGGATTATCAATACAGCATGATGAAAACTAGACTAAAACGCTCAGACATTTAGTCGACAAAACTTGACTAAACAAAAACAGGATAAGGTTGACTAAATAGGATAAAAACTAAAAAGCACATTTGACAGGACTAAGACTGAGACTAAATTAAAGAATAGCTGATGGAATTAACACTACACTACATGACAGACAGCAGCAGGAATATTAGACTGCTGTCACTTTAAGAGTTTATGCACGGATCCAATATACTGTTACACAACATGCAGTATCTCAACTATTTATGTTCCAAACTGTTCGCCAAGATGAACATTTTGACATAATTTTGTATGTATTTTGGTACTTGTGACTCACAAGCTGTTTGAAAGGCGGCTTGTGTGCTCCACTTGTATAGATCAGTGGTGCGCACGCTTTGGATGTGAGCACGAAACCTGCGGGAATGACTAAAATTATGCACAATACAAGCACTATTTAACCGGAGCGAATGAGACGAGTGAGTGAGAGGAAGCTGGTGTGTGTCACTTCGCTGTCGGAGAGAAGAGAGCGAGAACGTGTAGCTGATGTTATTGCTTGTGCTGCTGGCAACAAAGCGGACCGGCTAGTAATCACGTCCCAGGCCGATCATGCAGAAAATTGATCGATTCCAGTCCCTGGCCAGTCGATCGGTGCATCTCTAGTTAACATTACTTCAAGAGGTTTTGGTTAAACTTTATTTTGAGGTGTCCTTTATACAGTGTTATTATAGATTTAAGTACTGAGTAATATTAATTAAAATACATGTACTTACTAGGGCTGACCCCTAATATTCAACTAAACATTAGTCAACGAAAAGAGGCTTAGACTACCAAATTTTAATTAGTCGGTTAGTCCCAGAAAAAAAAAAACTCCACAGGAATTTGCAAAGTCATGTCGTCCGTGATGGGCAGATCATTACAGATCATTAAAAGGTGGGTCTCAGTCCGCTTCCAAGATAACTCTGGTGCGGTTCGACTGAAATATGAACGCAACACGGACCAAAGACATCTAAAACACCCTAAAAAGGACAGTATGCTAAAGCATACCTGTTTTTTCTCGTCATAGGAGCTGCGTTGCCCATTACAGTTCAGTGCAGGGCAGGTGTCAGAAACGCTGTCTTCTTGCAGCAGATCTTTGTTTGTGTGCAACAGAGGAATTCCTGCCACTGTTTTGACTCCTTTACACATTTTATAAACTCTTCATGAGTTCTGAGCTGGTCAAAATACCATCATACGTACGCACATACAACGAGCACATTCAGCCCAGAACACAGCATTGTTCTTAAAGTACCATCGCAAAATATGTTGGGTTTTTTTTTTTTGTATCTTTAGGTTCAGTCTTAAAAATGACAGTGTGCACGCTAAGCGAACTAGGACTAAATGTATTATTTTCTTTTTTTGGTCCGGACCAAAAGAACCAAGAGAACCCTATGTCGGGCAGGGAATCCAAGCGTTCATGTATCATTCATCAAGCTGAAACATGGCTTATCATTTGAACCATGTACAGTGGGGAGAACAAGTATTTGATACATTGCCGATTTTGCAGGTTTGCCCACTTACAAAGCATGTAGAAGTCTGTAATTTTTATCATAGGTACTCTTCAACTGTGAGTGACGGAATCTAAAACAAAAATCCAGAAAATCACATTGTATGATTTTTAAGTAATTAATTTGCATTTTATTGCATGACATAAGTATTTGATACATCAGAAAAGCAGAACTTAATATTTGGTACAGAAACCTTTGTTTGCAATTACAGAGATCATACGTTTCCTGTAGTTCTTGACCAGGTTTGCACATACTGCAGCAGGGATTTTGGCCCACTCCTCCATACAGACCTCCAGATCCTTCAGGTTTCGGGGCTGTCGCTGGGCAACACGGACTTTCAGCTCCCTCCAAAGATTTTCTATTGGGTTCAGGTCTGGAGACTGGCTAGGCCACTCCAGGACCTTGAGATGCTTCTTACGGAGCCACTCCTTAGTTGCCCTGGCTGTGTGTTTCGGGTCGTTGTCATGCTGGAAGACCCAGCCACGACCCATCTTCAATGTTCTTACTGAGGGAAGGAAGTTGTTGGCCAAGATTTCGCTAAACATGGCCCCATCAATCCTCCCCTCAATACGGCGCAGTCGTCCTGTCCCCTTTGCAGAAAAGCATCCCCAAAGAACGATGTTTCCACCTCCATGCTTCACGGTTGGGATGGTGTTCTTGGGGTTTTACTCATCCTTCTTCTTCCTCCAAACACGGCGAGTGGAGTTTAGACCAAAAAGCTCTATTTTTGTCTCATCAGACCACATGACCATCTCCCATTCCTCCTCTGGATCACCCAGATGGTCATTGGCAAACTTCAGACGGGCCTGGACATGTGCTGGCTTGAGCAGGGGGACCTTGCGTGCGCTGCAGGATTTTAATCCATGACGGCGTAGTGTGTTACTAATGGTTTTCTTTGAGACTGTGGTCCCAGCTCTCTTCAGGTCATTGACCAGGTCCTGCCGTGTAGTTCTGGGCTGATTCCTCACCTTCCTCATGATCATTGATGGCCCACGAGGTGAGCTCTTGCATGGTGCCCCAGACCGAGGGAGATTGACCGTCATCTTGAACTTCTTCCATTTTCTAATAATTGCGCCAACAGTTGTTGCCTTCTCACCAAGCTGCTTGCCTATTGTCCTGTAGCCCATCCCAGCCTTGTGCAGGTCTACAATTTTATCCCTGATGTCCTTACACAGCTCTCTGGTCTTGGCCATTGTGGAGAGGTTGGAGTCTGTTTGATTGAGTGTGTGGACAGGTGTCTTTTATACAGGTAATGAGTGGAGAACAGGAGGGCTTCTTAAAGAAAAACTAACAGGTCTGTGAGAGCCGGAATTCTTACTGGTTGGTAGGTGATCAAATACTTATGTCATGCAATAAAATGCAAATTAATTATTTAAAAATCATACAATGTGATTTTCTGGATTTTTTAGATTCCGTCTCTCACAGTTGAAGTGTGCCTATGATAAAAATTACAGACCTCTACATGCTTTGTAAGTAGGAAAACCTGCAAAATCGCCAGTGTATCAAATACTTGTTCTCCCCACTGTAGTAGCCTAATGTTAGTTTTTTTTCGGTCATGATGTGACCTAGCAGTTAACGCACATGCTGCAGACATGTAAAGCTGTGGCCCTCATTTGGGATTCCAGTTAGATTCTGTCTTGTGTATCGATTCTACTCCCCATCTCTACTGTCTCTCTCTGATTAAAAACGGCCCAGAAAAATAAAAACAAAAGTTTCATAGCTATGTGAAAGTTTCACTAGATATGTTATTGAGTTCATAATTCACATTTACCAAAACTCTCGGGGTCTTCTTCCCACATGGTTAGCTCTTCCTCTGTCAGCAGAAAGTATTTGGATACCAGTCTCCTGCCGATCTCCGTCAGTGTTTGGTGTGTAAAGAATGCAGTCTTAATTTTATGTGCCTCCAGGCTCTCTGGTTTACTGTCTGGAATGCATATTGCAACATCACTTTAATATACAATTATCTATATAGCAATGTTCAAGATATTAGATCATTCATTAATATGTCTCATGCACTCCTACAGTCCATTAGTAAGGCAGTAAAACAATGAAACGGGAGGCATTTTTATATCGGTTTACTTCAATCTCTATCTAGAGAACCTCAGTCATGACTGAACAGCCAGATTTCATTATGAAACATCTCATCGATTCGCTCTTGCCCTCTACCAACTCAGAAATGCCCTTGATGTGTTTAAAGGCTGTTATCCATTTCCTATTTCGAATAAGCTAGAACTTTAAATTGGAGGCTCGCCATGCCAAAGTTTTTACGCAGGCTGCTGATGGGCTGCCTACCTTCAATGTTCTTGGCAGGTTTGTAGGCATCGTTTTTGACAATCATCTTGATGAGGTTCATGCACTGTACAATAAAACGCTCAAAAACAACTCCATCGCCAGCCTCGGTGAACACATAGCTGACCGCGAACTCCAGCGAGCGCTGAATAAGGGGGATGAAAGGCCACGGGTGATATTCCAGGAAGTCCAGCAACTAGCAGAAAGCATTAGAGATGATGTTAAACCACAGTTCAAGAGTTCGGCATGGCCCACAACATCTCAAGTAAGTGTCCAGATTATTCCGGTTGCCCTCTTAATTGGCTGAACTTTTAGACTTACAACTTTGGTGAACAAAATGACAGTCTTCTCAAGCTTTTCTCTGCAAACACTGCCTGGTCCAACTTGACGGCCTGCAAAAAGTAGATGAAAAGACTGAAAACATAAGCTTCAGTTTCCTGGTATAAGGAATATGTTCACGCAAAAACGAAAATTCTGTCATTATTTAATCACACTCATGTTGTTTCAAAACTTCAATGACAAAAAGCACCATAAAAAAGTGGCCCATATTTTTGATATTTTTGTGGTGCTTTTTTTTTTTCATTTTGGAGCTTGACATTCTCAGTCTTTATTCACCTTCATTCTTTATTCTGCCAAAATCAGTTTTGTGTTCCACAGAAGAAAGTAAGCCATTGAGGTTTGGAACAACATGAGGATGTGTAAATGATGACAGAATTTTTATTTTTTTGAATTGCGTCATTAAACGTATTTTATACATAAAATTTATTGTGATTGATCATAATGGTTAAATCTATGGAAGCTTGTTTCTGCCACAGAAAAAAATAAATAAATAAATAAATAAATAAATAATAATAATAATAATATCTTACTACTGACTTATCTAACAACTCTGACTTTTATTCGTAGAATTACGAGTTTATATCTTGCAATTCAGACTTTATAACTTGCAATTGAGTGTCTATATCTCACAAAGAATTTTTTTCTCAGAATTCTGAGAAAATGGTCAGAATTGAGATATAAACTCAGAATTGTGAGTTATAAAGTTCTCACGCAATTCAGACTTTTTAAAAAGTCGCAATTACCTTTTTTTATTTTTTATGTGGCGGAAGCAAGCTTCCATACTAAACAAGTCAAACGAAAGCCAAAAATTAGAAAACCAAAAAAGCAGCTCCTCTCAGCAGCCAAACGGCGGAGACTAATCTGTTTCCTTGCAAGTCAACACTCAGGACAGCGTGATACAGTGTGATAGAGCAGGGTAACCTTTCAAGGGGATTGGGCATCAATTTCTCGGTGTGAAGAGAAATGAAGAAATTAATAGAACCCAAAAAGCCTGGATTATTTGGGGGACCTTATCTGGCCCAGAGTTGATATTTCACATTCTGTTTGCTCATAAGCTAAGTCTCTCATCCACACCGAAATATCAACAGGCCGAATAGAACCTGACCTACGGCCCAGCCAGGAGAACATATTGCCTGTGATATCACCAGCAGATAACAGCTTGCTTCTGTCTCATCTGATGACATAAAACTCATGCAACGACGAGCCTGGGAAAAGCAGGGCACAGCGTCTCCAGGTAAAACAATGCAGATTTGGCATTATTGTCTTTTGCTTTAGCAGAAATATAGTTGGATCCTTTGAAGTGGTGATCTTTCAAAAATAAATTAGTTCGGCCTTTGACTATGCACTCTATACTCTAGCAATAAAGAACTGCAGTCAGAATTAACCTTGTGATCTCAATCAGAAATATCTCAAAGTTATTTTCGCATAAACCTTTTTACTTATAATATTATTTTGGATTAAACTGCAGAAAAGATAATATTGAAGCACAATGAACCTGTAACATTTCAAAATGCACAGACTGTTATACATTTAGGCCTAATAGTGAAAAAAAAAAAGCAGTAGATGGGTATTTGACATCAACTGACAGTCAGAAATGAACAGGAACAATGCGTCTTCTTCACTCAATAACAGATATTGAACTCTGTAACCTTAAAATGTGGCTGTTACCTCTGGATGTGCTGAGGATTAAAAACTCCTAAAAGCAAAATCAAATGTTCATTTCTCCTAAATGGATGTTCATCTAAATCTAATTCCACTATAATATCATACCACTTTATTTTCCAAATGGGAATAGCTTTGAATTAAATGTAATTGGAAAAAACAAGTCTAACAATACATTGTGGGGAAAAGTCTTCAAAGATGTTCTCAGTTATTTGTCCTCATTAAAAAAAAGTTTTACACAAAGAAATGAATAGTACTGAAAAATTTAAAATCATGTATCTTCACATGCGATTACTCCTGTCATACACGTAGTCTAATAAAAAAACTTGACATTTTACATGGAGTCGGTTGCCTCATGGGAGCTGACATGTTATCACATAACTAGCCAAACGCTACCTGCTTTATTAGACACTTTTGCTGAAAGAATGGATTGATCATTTAATCATTTTCACAATGGAATCGGTAACTAAAAACTTGGGACAGGACAACAAACTAAAATGTACTGAGTGCACCTTTAAATCGAATAAATCTACACCACCGTTCAAAGGTTTGGGGTCAGTATGATTTTTTTAAAAGAAATTAATATCTTTAATCAGCAAGGATGTGTAAAATAGATCAAAAGTGAGCATTTAAAATTATATGCTTATATTAAAATTTAATGCTGTTCTTTTGAACTTTCTAATCATCAAAATATGTTGAAAAAAGGTGCACACCTCTTTTTTTTTTAAATAATAAGAATCATTCCTTATTATTGATAAGGAATGTTTCTTGATCACTAAATCAGCATATTAGAATGATTTGTGAAGGATCATGTGACACTGAAGACTGGAGTAATTATGCTGAAAATTCAGCTTTGCCATCACAGGAATACATTACATTTTAAAATATATTACAATTGAAAACATATTTTAAATTGTAATAATATTTCACAATATTTCTGTTTTTACTGTATTTTTGATATAAAAAAGCAGCCTTTGTGGGCACATTGACTTTTGAAAGGTAGTGTACATCAAGTTACTTGTGTTTACAAGTCCTAAGATTTACTAAAGCCAGGTTCACACTGTACGATTTTGTCCACGATTTAGGCGCCTGAGACAAATTTTGTGAATCCTTAAATATTCCTCTGATACTATGCCAAAATCTGAAGTCTTTGATTGCTAGTTTGACTTGTTCGCCGACAGCCGATTAATGACGATCAAATTGCGATCAAATTTTATCTGACACAAAGTCCTGCTGTATGGCTTCTCTTACGACAACAGTCAAATCAAAAACTAATATCAGCGCAGAACCTGATGATGCAATTAGTAAGACAACAACAAACCACCACTTGCTCCACACACACGTCTTCGTTTTTTTTTCCCAGTTTTCTTTTTGTTTTGTTTTTTAAAGCCATGATGAAAATTAACGCTAGAGACTGTTCACTGCAAAAAATACTTTTCTTACTTAGTATTTTTGTCTTGTTTCCAGTCCAAATATCTAAAAATTCTTAAAATCAAGATGCTTTTACTAGATAAGTAAAATGACATATTTTTTCTTGTTTTCTGGAGGAAAAAAAAAAAATCTAAATGAAGTGAGTTTTTGCTTAAAACAAGCAAAATTATCTGCCAATTGGGTAAGAAAAATAATTCTTAAGAAAAAACAAGATTTCAAACAGAAACAAGATTATTTTTCTTTGAAAAAAACATTTAAATGTCATTTTACTTATATAGTAAATGCATCTTGACTTTAGACTGGAAATACTAAATACAAAAAGCATTTTTTGCAGTGTTTTTGTTTGCTAGCCACAATTTTTATCCTGCATGTAAATGCATCTCACAGTTACCGAACTTGTCACGGATTGAAGTTGTAAAGCCTGACATTAATGACAACTGAGATCCTACAGCGTGACATTGCTTACAGCGAGGATCATGTTCATACAGTCTGACAAGCAACAATCGTAAAGGACTATTATAAATTACACAGTGTGCATCCGGCTTAAACAAACAAAAAAAAACTCGAAAACAATCCTAAAAACGGTGTTACACTACTGGAATTATAAAACAAAAAGCATTTAATACTCACAGCATTCTAGAAACTGCTTTAGCCTCTCGAACACTGCATTGAGGAAGCCCTAGGGAAGGAGACAGAGATAGTAAATGAAACATCGGTATCAGGTGTGGTTAGCGACTTTAAGATCATGCCGCTGACAACATCTAGGTTTTCATGTTGAAGGCAGCTTTGGCAGGAAGCCCCAGGCAATCTTAACTCAGGTTGGGGAAGGACAGGCTGTTTCCGTGGTGCGTCGGATGAGAGATTTAGAGAGCCTGCCGTGCTAGGATACAATCCTAGAACGATCGTTAAATAGATGAAACGAGTTTGATCAACACAGGGCACAAGTAACACTCTGCTGGCAGATGGAAATTTCTGCACCACAAACAGTAAATTACAGCAGTAAATGTGCTCTTAACACTATAAATAATGGGATAATTTACTGTCATTTTAGCAGTATAAATGAATTTTTTTGAATTTTTTCTTTATGCCTTAAGCTGCACTACAAACACAAAGAAGCAGTCTGACAAAATCTGAAGGAAAAAAAATAAAACGCTGCAACACCAACATCAAACACAGGCAGCATTCAAGTATGAAGCCATAATATACAGTTGCAAGAAAGTATGTGAACCGCTTGCAGAATCTGTGAAAATGTGAATAATTTTAACTAAATAAGAGAGATCATACAAAATACATGTTATTTTTTATTTAGTACTGTCCTGAATAAGATATTTTACATAAAAGATGTTTACATATAGTCCACAAGACAAAAAAAAATAGCTGAATTTACTAAAATGACCCGTTCAAAAGTTTATGAACCATTGATTCTCAATACTGTGTGTCGTTACCTGGATGATCCACGGCTGTTTTTTTTGTTTTTGCATTAAGAGCCGGGGGGTGAAAACTTATTGAATTTGAAGATCAAGGTAGATTGTACTTAATTTGTCTTCCGGGAAACATGTAAGTATTTTCTGTTGCTTTCGTAGGGCAGTACTAAATGAAAAAAACTGATATTTAAACAAAATAAGAAAAAATTGGACATCTTCATCCTGTTCAAAAGTTTTCTTTTAATATTAATTATGGTGTTGAGCTTCAGGATGCAACACTGAACTTTCAGTTTCATCTGCGGCGGGCCATATCTGTGGCGAAAGCGAGACTTCCTTCTCGACTGCCTTTTATGAAATATATTGATGTTCACTTGTTTCTTATGCCATTTGAAGCAGCGAACATATAAACTCGCTGTGATGAGAAATCTCACAGGTGGCTGAACACCCTGTGAAGTCCACTTCAGACACTGGGCATCAGTCAAAGGCAAACTGAAGATGCTGTGTGTTTGATAGGGATGGAGCAACGGGCATGAGGAGGACTGGGGGAGAGGATTGGGATATTTTATGACAGTGACTCTCAGGCTTTGAGCTGAAAGAGAACATTAAAGTCCAAAAGACTCCAGAGAGACAAGAGAGCTACAGCCCTACTGGGAGAACACGGTTTCTCTGTAGCTTGGTGGTTGATTGATAGACAGAGGCAGCAGCTCAATGAAAATATTCTCTTTTGAGTTGTCTTAACTCCAGAAGGGATCACTAATGGTGCCATCATCATTTCCTTTACCGCAACTAATGAGCTCAAATTTAAAACGTCAGTTGCATAGGCTCCAAAGATGTAGTCGTCCTGACAGTCTAACAAATGGACTGCAGGATCAGGGGTTTAATAAAAAATAAAAAAACTTGGGATCTTCTTTAAAGCAGAAAGGGAAGAAATGGAAACATCATATTCATTTTGAATATGCTGTGAATATTCAAAATGTATCACCCAGTCCTACTATACAGAAATATCATATGTTATATATAGACAGTTTGTGTATATGAAGTAATCCTAACTAAATGTCCTTTGAGACTAAAAAATACATTTTAAATCTCAGTGTTACATCTATTACATAAAATCTTTTTTGCACTGCACCAACAAAGCTACAAAACTTTTTCTTTCACTCATTGTTTCCTGCCAATTTAACTTTTTTTCAAAGACACATTAAGGTTTAGGATGGATCGCAACAATGTAATCTGAAAATTATCTCTGATAAGCAAACTCCCATAGATGCATTAAGAGATGAAGGCACCATATGGGCTTCCTGCAGAGGCTGGCTTCACTTCAGCGTGTGCTTTATGCTTTAATTCTCCTCGCATTCAGATTACATCGTGACAAAACTCCCATTTAACCCATTTAAATACAACAAAGTGAACAAATAAATCACTATCATTTCTTATGTGTCAGAGCAAGGCAGAAAATGTTGTGTTTAAAGGAGGGATTTTCTAATGTTTTACGCACAACTACCTCAGGATATATGTAATGCAATAAATATTCACACTGACCTGTTTTTTTTTCTCAACCCCTATCTTCCACTTGAGAATGAGCATCTCATTTATATGCAATGATTTATTTTTAATGTCAGAACACCAACATCATAACTCTCAGGTTGATTTTACTTGCAAACAACTACTCAGTTTCCAAATTTAACCTGGCTTTCCTTTGAAATGCAGAGAGTGCAAATGGCATTTGTTGAAATAATTCTGAAGGATCTGGAGAGATTCTGTATGAAGGAATGGTCTCTGATCTTATGTCAGGTGTTCGACAAATTCATCAGACATTATATCTTGGGAAAAGGATGTTGCAATAATTGGGTGCCAATAATTGTGACCAATGTGAACTAGAGAAACACGTTTACTTCATAATGAGATTTCCCCCCACTTTCAATTGTTTTACTTCAATGAAAGGTTAGAATTTTGTGAATTTTTTTTAAAAGGATCAAGGATAAACAATGCAGATTTATTTTCACAACCGCCTTTGCTCACATTTACCAAGGGTGCTAATATTAAGGTGATACTAAGGTGTGCTCGATTGGATTGAGATCTGGGGAATTCGGAGGCCAAGTCAACACCTCAAACTCGTTGTTGTGCTCCTCAAACCATTCCTGAACCATTTTTGCTTTGTGGCAGGGCGCATTATCCTGCTGAAAGAGGCCACAGCCACCAGGGAATATCGTTTCCATGAAAGGGTGTACATGGTCTGCAACAATGCTTAGGTAGGTGTCAAAGTAACATCCACATGGACGGCAGGACCCAAAGTTTCCCAGCAGAACATTGCCCAAAGCATCACACTGCCTCCGCCGGCTTGCCTTCTTCCCATAGTGCATCCTGGTGCCATGTGTTCCCCAGGTAAGTGATGCACACGCACCCGGCCATCTATGTGATGTAAAAGAAAATGTGATTCATCAGACCAGGCCACCTTCTTCCATTGCTCCGTGGTCCAGTTCTGATACTCACGTGCCCACTGTTGGCGCTTTCGGCGGTGGACAGGGGTCAGCATGGGCACCCTGACTGGTCTGTGGCTATGCAGTCCCATACGCAACAAACTGCTATGCACTGTGTATTCTGACACCTTTCTATCCGAACCAGCATTAACTTCTTGAGCAATTTGAGCTACAGTAGCTTGTCTGTTTGATCGGACAACACGGGACAGCCTTCGCTCTCCACGTGCATCAGTGAGCCTTGGCCGCCCATGACCCTGTCACCGGTTCACCACTGTTCCTTCCTTGGACCACTTTTGATAGATACTGACCACTGCAGACTGGGAACACCCCACAAGAGCTGCCGTTTTAGAGATGCTCTGACCCAGTCGTCTAGCCATCACAATTTGGCCCTTGTCAAACTCGCTCAAATATATATATATAAAATTAAATATATAAAAATAAATAAATATATAAATAAATAAATAAATTATATAAAATATATATACACTCACCTAAAGGATTATTAGGAACACCTGTTCAATTTCTCATTAACGCAATTATCTAATCAACCAATCACATGGCAGTTGCTTCAATGCATTTAGGGGTGTGGTCCTGGTCAAGACAATCTCCTGAACTCCAAACTGAATGTCAGAATGGGAAAGAAAGGTGATAAGCAATTTTGAGCGTGGCATGGTTGTTGGTGCCAGACGGGCCGGTCTGAGTATTTCACAATCTGCTCAGTTACTGGAATTTTCACGCACAACCATTTCTAGAGTTTACAAAGAATGGTGTGAAAAGGGAAAAACATCCAGTATGCGGCAGTCCTGTGGGCGAAAATGCCTTGTTGATGCTAGAGGTCAGAGGAGAATGGGCCGACTGATTCAAGGTGATAGAAGAGCAACTTTGACTGAAATAACCACTCGTTACAACCGAGGTATGCAGCAAAGCATTTGTGAAGCCACAATACGCACAACCTTGAGGCGGATGGGCTACAACAGCAGAAGACCCCACCGGGTACCACTCATCTCCACTACAAATAGGAAAAAGAGGCTACAATTTGCACGAGCTCACCAAAATTGGACAGTTGAAGACTGGAAAAATGTTGCCTGGTCTGATGAGTCTCGATTTCTGTTGAGACATTCAGATGGTAGAGTCAGAATTTGGCGTAAACAGAATGAGAACATGGATCCATCATGCCTTGTTACCACTGTGCAGGCTGGTGGTGGTGGTGTAATGGTGTGGGGGATGTTTTCTTGGCACACTTTAGGCCCCTTAGTGCCAATTGGGCATCGTTTAAATGCCACGGCCTACCTGAGCATTGTTTCTGACCATGTCCATCCCTTTATGACCACCATGTACCCATCCTCTGATGGCTACTTCCAGCAGGATAATGCACCATGTCACAAAGCTCGAATCATTTCAAATTGGTTTCTTGAACATGACAATGAGTTCACTGTACTAAAATGGCCCCCACAGTCACCAGATCGCAACCCAATAGAGCATCTTTGGGATGTGGTGGAACGGGAGCTTCGTGCCCTGGATGTGCATCCCACAAATCTCCATCAACTGCAAGATGCTATCCTATCAATATGGGCCAACATTTCTAAAGAATGCTTTCAGCACCTTGTTGAATCAATGCCACGTAGAATTAAGGCAGTTCTGAAGGCAAAAGGGGTCAAACACAGTATTAGTATGGTGTTCCTAATAATCCTTTAGGTGAGAGTATATATATATATAGATATAGATATAGATATAGATATATATAGATATAGATATATATAGATAGATATAGATATATATAGATATAGATATATATAGATATAGATATATATAGATATAGATATATATACACATATAGATATATAGTATGAGGATATTTATTATCTGTCTCTGCTATTATATATGAATCATGATACACCATGTATTTTTTTTGTAATACTTAAGAGCTCACCATGACTTCCATGTTGTTATGTGGCTCAACAAATCCATGCACAGTAAGCTTCCGAAGAACTGCAAGTGGAACAAAACAATCAATACAAAACCATTAGATCTTACAGATTTTAAATGACTAGCACTGAGTAATATTACCATATACGCTGAATGAGGCAGAAGAAAAAGCCTTAATACAACCATACATGCTTAGTCTACTGCTCAATAAATATAATAGTTAACTTATTTCACCCACTTTCACTAGGATATACATGAATGGTTAAGGGAAAGTCTACCATATATCGCAGGTTTTAAACTGCCTACCATTTCTTTTAATGTCTTAATTTTAAAACATCTTTTGCCTTCACTAACACATTACAAATAATCCTGTAGAGTAACTAAACCAAAAAAAGTACAAATATTCCATATATTCTCTCAGTTAATAGTCAAAAAAGAAATAATTATAGAAATAATAGTATAATAAGTCATTATTCAAGTCAAGTACTAAAAAGTAATAAAAAATAAAAAAAATACATTATTATTAATTTGATTTATAGCCATGTTTATTACCAAATTGAAAATGTTAAATTTAGAAAAGGAATGATATTGGATTGATTCGTTCAACTTGTTTAGAGGTATTCACCTACATTCGGGTGAAAACCGCTTCTATTTTCTCACAAAATGCATTTTTAATGCATTAAATGCATTAATGCTGATTCAATGAGTTTGCCTGACAAACAGGCAAGTAATTAAAATTAGCAGTACCGTTTCAGTTTTTAAGCCTAGCTCTCTGTTCATGTTTGCTTGTGGAGGGCTTAAAGCTACTAAAATTATCCAGCAAGAGCAGTGAGTGGTTTGCAACATTAACTCAACCAGTATCTGTGCTTTTCTGTATAGTCTGCTTAAGTCTGTAATCTGCAGCAGTCGTAAGCGGGGACAGTTTCTAAGAAGCAATAAGTGTTTCAGCACTGTCCGTGTGTGTGTGTGTACCTTTCAGAGAGAGCAGAGTACGCTCCAGGGAGCTAAGAGCAGTCTGTTGGTCTCCAGCGTAGATCTGCTGTAGGAATGTGTCTGTGTGATGATTCCACAGAGAGCAGGCAAAGCTATAGATGCTTGACGCCAGCTAAAAAAAAAACAAAGACAATAACAGAGGGACTAAATTAGCATTTCATGACTGTTTCTTAGGGTGTGTTCGGATAGGACAGAGCTACAATTTTATTGAAATATAGCCGCTTCAGTGCATATTTGATTTGATGCACTCACTACGCTAACTTTACTTTGGTGCACCTAAGACAGATAAAGCTGATACCCAATGCTACTACTGTGCATAAGCTGCAGGATTACCCAAAATGCATTTATTCATGAGGGAGAAATTCACATTTTTCACTCTTCTTGCACCCCTGGGCCTACAGTGGATCTAGATGATGCTGCATCAGCTCTTTAAATTATTCCTGACGTAAAATTATTTTCTGACCAAAAGCCAGGAAATCCATGACTGGAGCTGTTGACTAACTTAACTAAATGAAGTTACAGATATTGAAAACGTTTTTTTCATTATTATCTCCATTATTTCTTTAAACTAAATTAATAATAGATTTAAAATATATACACTTTGTTCAAAGGTTTGGAGTCAGTACAATTTATGTTTGATTTTAAAAGAAGAGTCTTACGTTTATCAAGCAGCATTTTTTTGCTCAAAAACAGAAATAGTATGAAATATTTTTTTTTTTATAACTTTATAACAACTGTTTTCTACATGAATACATTTTAAATTAGTATTTTTTCTGTAATGGCAAAGCTTCACTTTTAGTAGCCATTACTTGAGTCTTCAGTTTTTTTTCCAGGATTCTTTGAACAAAGTGAGGAACAGCATTTATTTGAAATAGAAATCTTTAGTACTGTCACTTGTGATCAATTTAATGCATTCTTGCTTAGTAAAAGTATTAATAAATTTAAAATGTACTGACCACAAACTTTTGTGTAGATTAATATATAAAAATAGAGATATTAATACAAGACATAATATATAGATAATATATATAAATTAATAGTGTTGCAGTGTCTTGATGCTAGGGCAATTGTTTTTATAGACACAAGATTTAAGATCTATAATAAAATAATTCATAACTCAATCAAATCATTATTTCATGCCCGTGTAATCTATTTATTCAATGGGTAAGCTGCTGTGTATTTAGCAGAATAACGTACAGTCAGCCGTGCATTTATTCAAAATAAATCCTGACAGGGTGATCATCTACAAACCTGAAGGGGTTTATTATGCAATCATAAACAGATGAGATCAACATTCACTCAGCGGCACGCAAATATTTCTAAAGGGCAGTGATTTTTTTTTATTTATTTCAGGCATTACAGCTTCAGCATAAATTTCCATTATGGGAAAAGCCAAAATAGAAACATCTCAAAATGACACCAAAAAAAAAAAAATCTAACACAAAAACTGGTCAACCAAACAACCAAAACAGACTATGAAGAAAACTGTGATTCATTCATATAGTTTACATTATAAAATCATCCAGCACACCGAGAAAAACAGTTTCTTCATAGCTTAAGGACAGTGAGACGTCAGCAGTTATATCTTCCATGGTTCATTTAAAGATATTCTTAAACCACCAGAGAGGACGCGAACACGTCGTCAAAGACTGCGGCACAGAATGCTTTCCTTGAACAGCACTTCAGAGGAGCTGCCTGACATGAACAAAACTCAATCTGTTTTCTGCTTTGCATAGCAGATGATGATTAGTATTAATTACATATATGAGTTGCATAATAAATGACTTTGTGTATAATGATAAAAGGCATTTTCAGGGGAGGAAACAACGTAATGATGACTACTTGAAAGAAAGCACAATTCAATTACTATCAACTAAGGCAGCTGTTACTGGGAACATTTTATCAAAATGCAATTACTGAGAAAACCGTCATATTCTACTAAAGTATTACAGAAGGTGTGTGTAACTGTGAGGTTGTAAAGAACAATTTGCAGTCTATACCTAGAACGGGCACACATCTACCCTGACTGGGGCTTGGCCTTCTTATCACTATGGCAACGTTCTTGGCTGAATCCCCTTGGGAGATGCACGAAAAGTGAAAATGTATGACCCACCTCTGTACATCTTAGAAAAAGTCGGACGCACAAAAAAAGATGCATAGTGTTATAGGCATTAAAAGGTGTGACAAAAGGATATGGCACAAAAAAATAGGTGTGAAAATGTGTTTTCCTTTTTTAAGAAATGGTCAGGTGGGGGGGTGGGTAGTTGGGGAATTGAGGTTTGCAACCCCCTTGAATACGGTTTAAAACCCTCATTTGTAAGAATGACATTTTCCATCTAGCTAGTTATGACTAGCTATAAATCCAACATTTGTTCCCAAAAAGTTAAAAATGTTAAAAGTTAAATTGAGTTTAATAGTATATCCCATACATTAATGCATGCAAACAAAAATAAAAATTCTGTCATCATTTAGGAACCCTCATGTCATTCCAAACCTGTATGACTTTCATTTTTGGGTGAACTAACCCTTTAAGACATAGGCCCTGTCCCAAATGGAACCCTAAGCCCCCACGTTCTTCCACCGAGTCCACACTTTCATGACATAATGCTGCTTTGACTGTCGGGTAGAAGTCTGCTGTGGAGCTTGCACGTTGAGGCAGCAAAAGGGGGCGCTCCATGACGTGGAAGATTGTGAGTGAATATGGGGTGCCCTTTGGGACAGGGCCTTGGAAACACCCTATATTAGTATGTGGCAGCCATTGTAAGTCCACAAGACTGCAAGTGCACATGAAGTGTGCCATTTTGGTCAGGGCCATAGTCTACCATTCAGTAGTTTAACATGGTCAGTGAGTTTTTTTTTTTTCAGTTAACACTTTCATTCAGCAAGGACCCATTAATTTGATCAAAAGTGACAGTAAAGATGTTTATGCTGTCGAAATGCTGTTCTTTTTAACTTTTTCATCAATAAAAGGTAGGGCTGGGTATTGATACAAATTTCACAATTCGATTAGATTTCAATTCACAAGCCTGAGATTTGATTCAATTCTGATTTCGATTTGATATCGATTCATTTGGATATATATCAGGTACAATACATGGCAAATTTTCTCAAGGGGAAAGGCTGTAAACTATACAGGGAACCCTGTCAGTTGGTACATTACTATAATATTAAAGGTTAAAATTAGCTTTGTACACAAACATTTAAATAATATAAGGACTTTTTATAATAAATGTTATAATAATAACTTTTTAATAAATAATTATGTTTCTACTCCAATTAGTTTTTTGAAACAAACATTTAAATGGTGGCTGTCATAAAAAAATAAAAAAAACAAAAAAGTAAATTGTGGCTATTTTTAATGATGGATTTATTCAAACATTCATTAAATATTGAAGAACATTTTAAGTAAAAATATAATAAATATGAAATATAGTGCATATTTAGGAAAATGTTCCTCTCTGGAGTTAATTCTTCAAGCTAACTAATGAGCTATGGACAACTGACTTTGAATGGCTTTCCTGATGTAAATGAAACATTACATGACATTGTTTACAAGCTGTTTTATTGACTTTTTGCATTTGAAACATTGATCGAGCGATTACGTGAGATGTTACAGATTTCGGTAAGTTGTACTTTATCTTTCAACATACCTTCTGATGTTCATTCATGTTTATTTCATGCTTTAACTGTTAGTAAAGCTGAAGAGACGATCCATTCATGTGCCATTTTGCTTGATATGAGGCGGCAACAGCGATCTGTCGCACCACAATAAAGAACGCCAAAATGGTATTTATTGATTGAATTTCATAATACAATTGACAAAATTTGAAAACTGAAACAAATCATAGGGCCAGATTTATTAACAGCTTTCGGCATTAAAAAAGACTACTATTTACTAAAGACACAAAGAGGAAATTAGCGGTGAAAAGAAATTATGAATAAATTAGCGTCGAAAAGGTATGGACAGTTATTTTTTGAGGCTGACCTTATTGCATATGCATTTGTAGGAGTTTCCCTTTCAGGTGCAAAATTTATGTGAGAAGAGTGCAATGCAAGGTGATTTACTAAGGTTTGAGCTCGTCAATTTACTGGTATTTGCACAATTATTTACCGCCTCAAAAAAAGCATGTCTTAAACCAGACGCTAATTTGCGCTGCTCTTGGTAGATTACGTTGGTCCTTATGCAAATGATCCGGCTGCGTCTGTGTTCTTTAATGTGTGCGTCATCAGTAGATTATGCGCAGAACTTTCCATCAGCGCTTTTTTGGGATTGCGCTCTCACGCTAATTTGCCCTGTTTAGTAAATCTGGCCCTTAGTCTCCACTGTGTAGGAACAATCTGAAAGAATCAAAAAGTAGAGTAATTAAGTGATGGTTAACTTTTAGACTTCACATGGAAAGTGCATTTCTACACATTACATCAGAACTCAAAGGTGTTGCATTACTGTTTCTACTGCTTGTTTTGTAAGTTTCCACAACTAAGATCACAAAGAGGCAGTAATATCAATATTTATTAAGCTATACTTCACATAAAAACAACATCTAAATTCTTATCACACACTTTCTTAGAAGCAATCAATAATGACTTTAGATTAAGGTCACAGAACTGTTTCCTCTGTCAAATCCAATTCAACAGGACCATATTAATCTGCTGTCAGTGATGCTTTAACACATGAGGTTGTGATCACAGTATACTGTATTTCCCTGGACATACTTTGGTCTTGCACATGTGGCACATCATTTACACCACTGCAATAGCCATAGTTTCGCAGAAGACACAAACGCACTCGACATGTTGCTACAGGCAGAACATCTTGTGAACAGATAGTTGCAGGCAATAGAAATAGTCTACAATGGACAGGACAATAAAAAAGGACATCTATGCATTGAAAAGTGACCTTGGGAATTACATAACACAAATTCCCATTTGGTTTTGCACATTGCATTATAGACAACTGTATATATTATTGCAGGGGCACTGCTAAAGGAGCCGGTGTCTCCTCCCAAAAAAAGGACAGTGATAAAAATCGAAATAGAAGATCACCATCAAATGTGACCTGTGCTGGCAAAATGAGTCAGAATGCGCACAGGCTAGTTACGAGCTACAGGCAAAACAAGTGAAAAATGTCAGTTTTGGTAGAATTTATTGTTTTCGCAAAAAATAGTTAATGAAGCCCCTCGCCTAGCGATCCCAATGCTCCAAAAAGTAATTAAACATCTAAAATTATCTCCATTTGTATGTTTTCTGAGAGGTGTAACTTTCCTTTGTTCATGAAAATGCCATTTTTCTCTGCTTGCTTCTCGACGACTGGCGCTTCCCCTCAGCTCAAGTTTGGAATCGTTTTAAAGCACAGCATTCCAACTTTGTGAATATTCATAGCGAATTCTCAAAGGCATGAGTCTGACCCAATGAAATGTCATTTTCAAACTCATGCTGATGTAAACAAAACGGTCTTACTCACGCTGAAAGGACACATCCCAAGCGTGCGCACAAAGACGCCTCTCAGACAGCGCGCAATCCTGATATACACATATACACAGAATTACAGTATTTCAAAATATCTGTCTTGGCAAGTATTCACGCAAATATTATCGGTTATGTCTTAAGTGAACGTTTGGTTAACTGTTGAGGAAAAACATCTGATGTGTAACATTATATTAGATCTGTGCATTACAGTAGGTCTTAATATCTAGGCTGTCTGTCTCAATGTTAATCAAATTTGTGGTATCATGGGAAAAAAAAGTTGAATATATATTTTTCCTATTGATATGGGTTTTGACTTGGTCTGTGCCAAATTTGGTGGTATTACCAGGGATCGTAAGGTATAGTTCACTAGGTATTTTTGTTTTGGAACTTTCAGAAAACTTTAACTAGATTTTTCTCAAAATTGTCTTTGCTGACTATATTGACTTGAAATAGATGTAGCTCAGTCATTATATACATAATTTTAAAGGTTTTTCAATATGTGAAAACAACGACAAATTTTTGAAAATGTGCTCATTGCGACTCATTTTGCCAGCACAGGTCACAAATAAAGTTCAGGTGGTCTCTTTTGCATCCATTACTCTCATTAATAAATGATGATAATAACTCATGTTTACAAACATACAAAATGTAAAATAATTTCATTTAGTGCTGTCAAATCGATTAATCGTATCCAAAATAAAAGTTCATACTTGTATACTATTTAAATACTCGAATATGTAATATTTAAATATAAATTGATTTTATTTAATAAAATTAATTAATTATTAATAGTAATGTAATTTGATTTAATTAAATTGTGCTGTCAAATCGATTAATCGCGATTAATCGCATCCAAAATAAGTCTACATAATATTTGTGTGTACTGTGTATAATTATGTATATATAAATACACACTCATTCATGTCATGTATATACTGTATATATATTTATATAATTTATATTAAATATAAATCTAAATATTTTATATATACATTTTTTTCTTAAATATATACATGCATGTGCGTGTATTGATATGAATAATAATTATACACAGTACACACACATATTATGTAAACTTATTTTGGATGCGATTAATCGCGATTAATCGATTTGACAGCACAATTTAATTAAATCAAATTACATTACTATTAATAATTAATGATTTTATTAAATAAAATCAATTTGTATTTAAATATTACATATTCAAGTATTTAAATAGTATACAAGTATAAACCTCACATGGAACTGGAACACAAGAAAAACAAAATCTCTAAAAGAGGTGCCTTTGCCGCCTCGTTTTAGAAGTCTCCTCGTTTTAGAAGTCTATCACTCGGCACTCATTTATTATCCTTATTTTCAATCGCAACAGAAGCGCATAGCTCTTCTACCTCAATCAGTAGACTGCTATTTGATATATTGCAAGATGCAAATGTTCTTGTTCTGAAAGACGTCAACATCCTCATTTTACAGATGAAAGACCATCTGTAGAATATGCCAAAGGTGTCCAATTTGTGCATCCAAAGACAACACTTTTTTCTGCAGAATTAGTATTGAAATTTTGATCTACACTGCAAATGCTGTTTACATTTGCCAAAAAGATCAACATAGTTATTTTCCATTTGTAGTGCAAATGTAGCAACTGTTGGAAAGACCAGGTGGCAAATGATAGTTATCATGAGAGCAAATGATGCGTAGACCGTGAAACACATTTAAAAGAAAAAAAAAAAAAAAAAAGAAAAAAAAAAAAAAAAAAAAACACCTTTCCAACAACATGAGGGTTTTTTTGTTGTTGTTGCTATTTGTGCATTTATGACACTGGCTTGACAAGACAACCTAGCAACAGGTGAAATGATCAGCAATTACCAAAAGCCAGAGTGAAGGTACAGCCATAATAATCATCTGAGAGTGCACGTTCACATTAGGGTTATTATAAGAAGCATATCATGCGCTCAATGTACAGTAATTATCAAATTACCATGGAAACGTTTTATTCTAATCTTTTCAGGTATAACATGTCTTGTTTTTAGAAGAATTCTGCATAATCCAATCATTACAGAGCACATTGAGAACACTATACAAAACATGACATGACCATTAACAGAAACAACAGCTTAGGTCATGCTACAGGTCAGACGGACCTGCCTCTGCAAACTAAATTGGCACAGTAAAATAAGTAGACTAAGTGTAGCCTCATAATGGAAACTTGAACATTTCACCTACACTCTGGATTTACAGTCAAGAGTTTTACAGTCGTACAGTTTTCCCAACAAATGTGTGTGACATCAACTTCTGCAACAACTTCTGAAACTGACAGAGAAAATTATCACAATTGAAGACTAGCAGTGAGGATGAGGAGCTGTTCGGTGCCAGTTGCCCTCGCCCAAAATTGAGGTCAGGGAGGTTTTTTGGGTTTTTTTTTTTTTTTTTTTTTTTTTAAACTGTTGGTCTAACTTGAAATGGATATACTCCCATGATAGATGTATACGGTCACACACAAACACACACACACACACACACACACACTAGTGTCTAGGTTTGCCACTTATCCTGCGATTGTCATATATTGAAAAAACTGCACTGGTCCTGAATCAATATGTGACGCGATTACCGCATCTAGGTTTCGGATGGAGGAGCTCTGCTTTGCCGCTTCGCACAACCAAATGTAGCTACGGCCTCTCACAAGTTAGAAAGAAAAAAACAAAGCCAATCGGATTAGCGAAGTGGGTTCAGGAGGCGGGACTCAGATCTATTAACCATTTGTGTACAAACCCGATTCCAAAAAAGTTGGGACACTGTACAAATTGTGAATAAAAACAATGCAATGATGTGAAAGTTTCAAATTTCAATATTTTATTCAGAATACAACATAGATGACATAACAAATGTTTAAACTGAGAAAATGTATCATTTTAAGGGAAAAATAAGTTGATTTTAAATTTCATGGCATCAACATCTCAAAAAAGTTGGGACAAGGCCATGTTTACCACTGTGTGGCATCCCCTCTTCTTTTTATAACAGTCTGCAAACGTCTGGGGACTGAGGAGACAAGTTGCTCAAGTTTAGGAATAGGAATGTTGTCCCATTCTTGTCTAATACAGCCTTCTAGTTGCTCAACTGTCTTAGGTCTTCTTTGTCGCATCTTCCTCTTTATGATGCGCCAAATGTTTTCTATGGGTGAAAGATCTGGACTGCAGGCTGGCCATTTCAGTACCCGGATCCTTCTTCTATGCAGCCATGATGTTGTAATTGATGCAGTATGTGGTCTGGCATTGTCATGTTGGAAAATGCAAGGTCTTCCCTGAAAGAGACGACGTCTGGATGGGACCATATGTTGTTCTAGAACTTGGATATACCTTTCAGCATTGATGGTGCCTTTCCAGATGTGTAAGCTGCCCATGCCACACGGACTCATGCAACCCCATACCATCAGAGATGCAGGCTTCTGAACTGAGCGCTGATAACAACTTGGGTTGTCCTTGTCCTCTTTAGTCCGGATGACATGGCGTCCCATTTTTCCAAAAAGAACTTCAAATTTTGATTCGTCTGACCACAGAACAGTTTTCCACTTTGCCACAGTCCATTTTAAATGAGCCTTGGCCCAGAGAAAACGCCTGCGCTTCTGGATCATGTTTAGATATGGCTTCTTTTTTGACCTACAGAGTTTTAGCCGGCAACGGCGAATGGCACGGTGGATTGTGTTCACCGACAATGTTTTCTGGAAGTATTCCTGAGCCCATGTTGTGATTTCCATTACAGTAGCATTCCTGTATGTGATGCAGTGCCGTCTAAGGGCCCGAAGATCACGGGCATCCAGTATGGTTTTCCGGCCTTGACCCTTACGCACAGAGATTGTTCCAGATTCTCTGAATCTTTGGATGATATTATGCACTGTAGATGATGATAACTTCAAACTCTATGCAATTTTTCTCTGAGAAACTCCTTTCTGATATTGCTCCACTATTTTTCGCCGCAGCATTGGGGGAATTGGTGATCCTCTGCCCATCTTGACTTCTGAGAGACACTGCCACTCTGAGAGGCTCTTTTTATACCCAATCATGTTGCCAATTGACCTAATAAGTTGCAAATTGGTCCTCCAGCTGTTCCTTATATGTACATTTAACTTTTCCGGCCTCTTATTGCTACCTGTCCCAACTTTTTTGGAATGTGTAGCTCTCATGAAATCCAAAATGAGCCAATATTTGGCATGACATTTCAAAATGTCTCACTTTCAACATTTGATATGTTATCTATATTCTATTGTGAACAAAATATAAGTTTATGAGATTTGTAAATTATTGCATTCCTTTTTTATTCACAATTTGTACAGTGTCCCAACTTTTTTGGAATCGGGTTTGTACCAGGAATTGCACATTTTTCACAGAACGCTCTTGTTTTTTAACAACAGGAGATGTTTCCTGGTTAAATAAAGGTTAAATAAAATAAGTAATACATAAAAACCACAAGACACAATCAGACAACAGTGGTTATATATAAATACAGTGGTGGTCAGAATTATTGGCACCCCTGGTAAATATGATCAAATATGGCTGTAAAAAATAAATCTGCATTGTTTATCCTTTTTATCTTTTATTCAAAAAATTCACAAAAATCTAACCTTTCATTGAAGTAAAAGAATTGAAAGTGGGGGGTAAATCACATTATGAAATAAATGCTTTTCTCCAAAACACGTTGGCCACAATTATTGGCACCCCTAGAATTTTTTATGAGTAAAATATCTCTGAAGTATATTCCCATTAATATTTACATTTTTTAGCACACCAGGGTGACTAGGAACATGAAATTGTCCAGCTATGATGTCTTGTTTCACAGGAGTATAAATATGAGGAAACACAAAGGCCAAATTCCCTTAATCATTCATCACAATGAGTAAAGCCAAAGAATATAGTTCTGATGTGCAGCAAAAGATTGTTGAGCTTCACAAAATAGAAAGTGGCTGTAGGGAAATAGCTAAAGCATTGAAAATTCCCATTTCCACCATCAGGGAAATAATTTAGAAGTTCCAATCAACTAAAGATGTTACGAATCTGCCTGAATGAGGACGTGTGTCTATATCGTCCTAATGCATGGTGAGGAGGAAAGTTTAAGTGGACAAAGACTCTCCAAGGATCACAGATGGAGAATCGCAGAGATTAGTTGAGTCTTGGGGTCAGAAAGCCTAAAAAAAAAAAAAAAAATAATCAAACAACCCCTACATCACCTCATGTTGTTTGGGAGGGATTTAAGAAAAATCCTTCTTGTTCATCCAGAAACAAACTCCAGCATATTCAGTTTTCAGACACGACTGGAAATTCAAAAGGGACCTGGTTCTGTGGTCAGATGAAACTATAAAAAGAGCTTTTTGGCAGTAAATCCACCAGATGGGTTTGGTGCAAACAGGGATAAAAAGTATCCCATGCCCACGGTTAGAAATACCACTGGATCTTTAATGTTGTGGGCCTATTTTTTTGCTGGAGGTCCTCGACATCTTGTTCAGATACATGGTATAATGGATTCTAGCAAATACCAACAGCTAAAAAATCAAAACCTGACGGCCTCTGCTAGAAATCTTATAATGGGCCGTGGTTGAATCTTCCATCAGGACAACGATCCAAAACAAACATCAAAATCAACACACAAATGTGTCACTGAGCACAAAATGAAGCTTCTGCCATGACCATCCCAGTCCCCTGACCTGAACCCTATAGAAAATGAGTGGGGTGAACTGAAGAGAAGCAGCACCAACATGGATCTGGGAATCTGAAGGATCTGGAGAGATTCTGTT
Source organism: Coreius guichenoti (assembly GCA_039654105.1). NCBI lineage: Eukaryota > Metazoa > Chordata > Actinopteri > Cypriniformes > Gobionidae > Coreius > Coreius guichenoti. Next base: position 18,782,454 of record CM077186.1, on the reverse strand, counting down.
TGGAGGAATGGTCTCTGATCTCTTGTCAGGTGTTCTCCAAACTCAACAGGCATTATAGAAGAAGACTCAGAGCTGTTATCTTGGCAAAAGGAGGTTGCAAAAAGTATTTAATAAAAGGGTGCCAATAATTGTGGCCAACATGTTTTGGAGAAAAGCATTTATTTCATAATGTGATTTACCCCCCACTTTCAATTCTTTTACTTTATTGAAAGTTTAGATTTTTGTGAATTTTTTAAATAAAAGATCAAAAGGATAAACAAATGCAGATTTATTTTTTACAGTCATATTTGATCATATTTACCAGGGGTGCCAATAATTCTGACCACCACTGTATATTTAAATTTTTTTTAATCGAAAATGTTGCTAGGGACAAATCAGTGTCACTGGATAATGGTAGGGACACGTCCCTAGCGTCCCTACTAAATTCTACGCCCCTGCGTTCAACTGTGGCCTGCTTCTGGTGCTGATTAGAACCAGGGCTGTAACTAACGATTATTTTGATGATCGATTCATCTATTTAAAAAAAAATTACGACTAGTCGATTAATCTATAGATTATTTTTAAGAATAAATCTAATTATTTTCAGTCAGTCGATTAATCCTTTAGTTAACCTACCATGACTTCTGCCATTAATCTTTCAAAGTTTTATTCAACAATTTTCTCATAAAATACAAAATTTTAAATTACCAACGTAAAAAAAAAAAAAATGAAGTGTCAAGAATTAAAAGGCATCTATCAGAAATATGAATGTCCATGATGGCTACATTCATAGTCACTGTTTGGGACTTGAATCTTGAGTATTGAAATGTTTCAATTATTCAGCGGATTAAAGTACACTAAAAAAAATTAAGCCTTTTTTAAGATTTACACATTTCAATTAATAGTAAAATTCTATCAAATGGAATTGAATAATCCTTACACATTTTAATTGAATAATTGAACAATCCTTAATAAATTATTCAATTAAAATGTGTAGGGATTAGAGATGTCATGAGAACCGATACTTCACAAACGCGCCACTTCGCTTCAGAAGGCCTTTATTAACCTCCTGGAGCCGTGTGGAGCAGTTATATGATGGATAGATAAACTTTTATGGACTTCAAAAACGAATCAACAAGTCACTGCCATTATAAAGCTTGGAAGAGCCAGTACTTTTTTAATATAACTCCGATTTAATTCGTCTGAAAGAAGAATGTCATATACATAGGATGACTTGAGGGTGAGTAAATCATGGGCTAATTTTCATTTTTGGGTGAAGTATCCCTTTAAGTTTTTTTTTACCGTGGTATCAGCTTTGGTATCGAGTATCGTGTGCTTTTGGTTGTATCGGTACCGACTACTAGATTTTTGGTATCGTGACATCCTTAGTAGGGATTATTCAATTAAATTTGATGGAATTTTACTATTAATTGAAATGTGTAAATCTTGTGTATCTTGCTTGAATACATATCTGTATGAACATTCAGTGACAGTATAAAAAATTACAACGTCCATAACATTGGGAAGCGTCAAGTGTTCATGTGAGAGGCTAAACTGATCAAACATGTGGTCAACTCCCTGTCGCCGCTGGCCGCTTGCTCGTCACGTTAAAAAACAAAAACTTTAATTTAACAAACAAAAAATGCTCCAAACATTTTTCTAAATTACCTTAATAAAGACTTAATGTGCAACTAAATGCTTAGCGTTCATATTCTGCTTATCTGCACATAGTACGCTTTATTAATAACGTGTGTACAGAATTCAATTTGTTCTTTTAATGTATATTAAGCCATGTTAAGCGTTTTCTTTATAACGGTTTTCTATGGGAGGAAAACTACTGTTGCTAAAATGCAGGATGTGCTTGATATTAAAAAGAGCTATTAAAAGTGCATTATTAAACTGTGAAAATGTACTCTCAACTTACCATGTTTCCCCTGACAGCTTTCTTGACCTAAATGGTCAAATACACACAAAAATGTCAAAATGCCTGTCAAATATTAACATAAACACAGTTGTGTATCATTATATTGAATCTGTGTGTTAGATCTTAAAGTGACAGCAGCCTAATTTACCTGCTGTCATTAATGTTAATCAAACAATCTCTCACTGCTCTTTGATGAATAACTTCAGTAGCTTTAAAGCCCGGTACAGACTACGCGATTTTAGCAATGCTATAAGATCATTACAAAATCACACTGTGCGACATGGATCTATTAAACTTGGGTATGACATGCATGTAGACTGTACGATGATGACACCTATTGACTCGTAGGCTACAATGCACGTTTCTATTGAAGAACAAAACGTCATCAGCATGCACTAGCGGTACACAGAAAGACCAAGATAAATCACACGTCGACAGTTGTAGTTTTTATGTGTGCTGAAAAAAAGAGGATGCGGCGAAAGAGGCAGGGAAAAGAGCTTGAGGTAAGCAGTTTTAAGTTTTAGCGCCATGTCACGTTGATTTCATGTCGCATTTTTATTGGCTGGTCAGACGTAGGTCGTAGCAGCAAAAACACTGTGAGATGATCATGCTGAATTTCTGACACTGTCAGAAAATTATCGTAGGCTATCTTTCCTCGCAAGACTGTGACAACGGCCGTCTTTGAACCTCTCTCATTGTATGACATAGGACCACCGATTAGGAGCCACGATCACAGAAATCGCCACAATTGTTTCACGATGGCAATCTTTCGTCTGGGACAGACGAAAATCATGCAGTGTGTCCCGGGCTTAATAAGACTCATTACATGTTTAATTCATGCAGACTACTGTTTTATTTTACATTTGATTATTAAATTTCTGTTGTAGGCTATTATTTACCCAAATACTACGGTTAGTAGAACTTCCTGAAAACTGCCTGATAAAAACGAACACCACGTTTGGCCTCTGCACGTCTATGCTTTGTTTAACATACAGTGGGGAGAACAAGTATTTGATACACTGCCGATTTTGCAGGTTTGCCCACTTACAAAGCATGTAGAAGTCTGTAATTTTTATCATAGGTACTCTTCAACTGTGAGAGACGGAATTTAAAACAAAAAAAACAGAAAATCATTGTATGATTTTTAAGTAATTAATTTGCATTTTATTGCATGACATAAGTATTTGATACATCAGAAAAGCAGAACTTAATCTTTGGTACAGAAACCTTTGTTTGCAATTACAGAGATCATACGTTTCCTGTAGTTCTTGACCAGGTTTGCACACACTGCAGCAGGGATTTTGGCCCACTCCTCCATACAGACCTTCTCCAGATCCTTCAGGTTTCGGGGCTGTCGCTGGGCAATACGGACTTTCAGCTCCCTCCAAAGATTTTCTATTGGGTTCAGGTCTGGAGACTGGCTAGGCCACTCCAGGACCTTGAGATGCTTCTTATGGAGCCACTCCTTAGTTGCCCTGGCTGTGTGTTTCGGGTCGTTGTCATGCTGGAAGACCCAGCCACGACCCATCTTCAAAGCTCTTACTGAGGGAAGGAGGTTGTTGGCCAAGATCTCGCGATACATGGCCCCATCCATCCTCCCCTCAATACGGTGCAGTCGTCCTGTCCCCTTTGCAGAAAAGCATCCCCAAAGAATGATGTTTCCACCTCCATGCTTCACGGTTAGGATGGTGTTCTTGGGGTTGTACTCATCCTTCTTCTTCCTCCAAACACGGCGAGTGGAGTTTAGACCAAAAAGCTCTATTTTTGTCTCATCAGACCACATGATCTTCTCCCATTCCTCCTCTGGATCATCCAGATGGTCATTGGCAAACTTCAGACGGGCCTGGACATGCGCTGGCTTGAGCAGGGGGACCTTGTGTGTGCTGCAGGATTTTAATCCATGACGGCGTAGTGTGTTACTAATGGTTTTCTTTGAGACTGTGGTCCCAGCTCTCTTCAGGTCATTGACCAGGTCCTGCCGTGTAGTTCTGGGCTGATCCCTCACCTTCCTCATGATCATTGATGCCCCACGAGGTGAGATCTTGCATGGTGCCCCAGACCGAGGGAGATTGACCGTCATCTTGAACTTCTTCCATTTTCTAATAATTGCGCCAACAGTTGTTGCCTTCTCACCAAACTGCTTGCCTATTGTCCTGTAGCCCATCCCAGCCTTGTGGTCTACAATTTTATCCCTGATGTCCTTACACAGCTCTCTGGTCTTGGCCATTGTGGAGAGGTTGGAGTCTGTTTGATTGAGTGTGTGGACAGGTGTCTTTTATACAGGTAACGAGTTCAAACAGGTGCTGTTTGAACTCGTTACCTGTATAAAATACAGGTAATGAGTGGAGAACAGGAGGGCTTCTTAAAGAAAAACTAACAGGTCTGTGAGAGCCGGAATTCTTACTGGCTGGTAGGTGATCAAATACTTATGTCATGCAATAAAATGCAAATTAATTATTTAAAAATCATACAATGTGATTTTCTGGATTTTTGTTTTAGATTCCGTCACTCACAGTTGAAGAGTACTACCTATGATAAAAATTACAGACCTCTACATGCTTTGTAAGTAGGAAAACCTGCAAAATCGGCAGTGTATCAAATACTTGTTCTCCCCACTGTATAATACTGGAAGCGTACCTGATAGTTTCATGGTGCTCAAGGTTGGTATGATTTCTCCCATTGATGATGATTTATTTTATCTCTCCTATTCCTTGTCTAGGATGTGAATTCACTCTAGCGCTCAATAAACTCAGACTAATTTACAACATCAGACAGAAGACATACCAGAAAAATGGCTCAAAGCCTTTAAGAGAAGTTGAAGGGGAAAAAAAGCGCACGTCATTTTTCAAAAACAATTTCACACTATGTTTATAGCAAAGAGGCAGATTTCACTTCTTAAAGTTTATTAGCAAATAAATCCTCGAAGTGACTTAAAACAAATTGCTGCTATTGGTGAGCAAAGCCAATCCATCATCTTTATATCCAAGTAGACTTTCGCAAAATCTTAAATTTTTTTGTACCACGGTCAATTTGAAGAAACTTTTCAACAAAGACAAGTGGGAAGATTTGTGCTAATTCCTCAATACACAGAGGCTCACTGCTAACGTTTCGGCGTTTAACAGAAGACGCTTGTTATGTGCCGTTTCATTAGCTAGAAGAAAGATTGCTCCCAAGTTGCTAAATATTGAGGGATAAAGCATGCAGCTGCGGTTTACATACAGTCCCCACCTCCAGATGAATATTGTCATATGCGCACACAATTAAATATGCCTATGGCAGGTGTTCAGTGCCTAGCCTGAATAAGAAATATCAGTTCTGGAGCTTTGAGGTGTATTAGGCCTCCAGACTTGGGAGTTATCAACAGCAAAGCACCTGGCATGTCTCATTACAATACAACCACTGGAGTATTATACTGAGCTCCAGGAGCCTCTAAAGGCAAGTGAACACTTGTTGAATACTGAATGATGCTGTGGGGTTCAGGACCCACAACATGTACAGATAAGCACTCTGGGCTTTACTATGGCATATCTCTTACCAGATGGGAAACATAATGAAAACATGTCACATGATATCATTGAACCTGTAAACTACTTTAAAACACTGACTCACTTTTTAAGGCTTGTTCACATCAAGTGCAAAAGTGCAAGAAGTCTTTGCTCGTTTTAATGCAAAATACATGCCATACATAGATTTCATTTGCTTTGATACACTGATAAATACACTTTACAGTCAGCCCGATCCACATCTATGCCGTTTGTTTTGCGATATTGACCAAAAAGAACAAAAAAGCAAAGCACAAAGACAAAACAAAGCAAAAAACAAAGCAAAGCAATGCAAAACCAGACAAAAAGCAAAACAAAAAAAGTATATAGAAAATTTAACTATGAAAATATATTGCTTTTCATTTCACTACTTTTTGCTCAGCTTGTTTGTTACTGCTATGCCTTTTATATCATCCTTGCATTCAGAGACAAATTATATCAACCGCTGTAAGCTCCACACTGTACAACTTTAGACATGTTTTCTTTCTGTAAATGCGCATTCAAAACAGAGACAAGCATTTTTAAAAACACAGGCTGCACGCTTGTTGTGTGGCCTGAACATCAATGTCTTTAAACCTCAGCTACAGCTACTGTCATTGTGTTGAAGCGCTGCTCAAAACAATGTCATGATATTGAGAGAAATTATCTCTCCTAGTCGACCTAACAACTTGTATTGTTCACAAGCATACAATTTGTTTTTAAAGTAAAATCTGAAATTCATTTTTCAAGAGGTCATGATTTGAGATCAAATTTTCCTTCTCTTTTGACATATAAGCGTTCATTCAAATTAGGGCTGCACGATATTGGGAAAAACTGACATTGCAATATTTTGTTTTTCTGCGATATATATTGCGATATGAAAACAATTTCACCAGACGATTTGAATAGCTCTACTTGTAAAGAATTAATCATCCTAGGGTGATTGGGGTAATTTTGTAGGGTAGTGCCTCTGCATAGAAAATAACAAATTACAAGCATGGATAAATACAATATAACAGATACAATTGAAATAAGCAGTGCTTTATGTTTTTCAGGTAAATCTAACAGTATTCAGGTACAGAAATTGATTAATCAAATGTAAAATAACACTATTTACTGTTAAATTAAATATAATTAATATAATTAATGAATTAATACAATTTATCTATGTTAAAGCGACAGAAGTGATTTTCTCTCTCTTTTGTTGTTTGATTAACATTGGTGACACAAACAGCTCCGGGTATATTAGGCTGCTGTCACTTTAAGACGAATGCACGGATCCAATATAATGAAACGCATCCTTTTCTTTCTCAATTGTTTACAACACATAACCGACTGTGTTTACGAGGATACTCGCCGAGATGGGCATTTTTGACTTCATTTTGCGGGCACGTGTCCGTTCAAGCGCAAAAGAAAGAGAACTGAATTCGGTGTTCACATGCTGTCTGTGCGGCTCTGTGCGCTCACAGAAAACAATGCGACTTCCAGACTTCTTGCGCTTGATGCTTGAACTGAGAGGACTTAAAAGCACATGCAAATGATAAACGTTCACTTAGGCCGCGTGTCCACCAAAGCGGTTTTAGCCAACTGAAAACGCTAGGCGCTCTGTTGAAAACGCCTTGCTGTGAGCGTTTGAGAGCGTTTTGGCAGCGCAGCGTTTTTTCAGTTGAGATGCTTTGCTTGCTATGATACGGAATATCCGCAGAAGTGTTACTAGTATCTCATTTCACAGATAGTTTGTTTCTGTATTGATTCTATTTAAAAATGTCGATACAATGTAAAGTATTTGCTCTGGCTCGTTTTAAATTATTTTGTTCCGTTATTATGCTTGTTGTCATCTGTTGACGTTGTACAAGCAGAATGTGGCGGTTGGTCGGTGTGATATTTGTCGTGCCCCTCCTCCGCTGTGATTGGACGGTGACAGTGATGAGCGCTGCATTTTACTCAAAGTTGAACATTCTTCAACTCTCTGCGACCGGTAAAAAAAACACGCTCAGCACCTTGTTATGCTCATGGCGTTCTAAAAACACTGCGCTCCCATTGAAAACAATTGGAAAAATATGCCAGCCATGTGAAAAAACGCTTTGGTGGACACACGCCCTTACTCATAATGGTTAAACTTTGCAATTAATCCACAAATCACATGCGTTCCGATTCGGGGAGCAGCTGGCCCGTACGGATCAACTACAATCCCTATACTTGACATCGCACATCCTGCGATGTGCGCATCCGCGATAGTCACATCGCAATATCGATGCTAAAACGATATATCGTGCAGCCCTAATTAAAATATCTTGTAAGTTTCAGAACTCAAAATGTCCTTGTTGGTCCAAAAACAGCTTTTATTGAAACCAAGCTACCAAAACGATTATCTCTCAGTATGATGTCATAGTGTGACAACAGAAGATCAACGTCCCAGCCGGAACAGAAATGGTTTTGTTTTCCACTGTGGGGCTGATAACAACCAATCCTGAGTGGCGACGTCACTTCACGCATTATACCAGCACGGTTTGCAAACCATGCTGAGAATTCCGGGCCAAGAACGGTTTGTAATCGTACCATGCCAAACCAGGCTGAAGTGGAAACATAACTAGAACCGTTCCTTAACGTTCTTACAACTGTTCAGCCCAACGATGGAAAAGTGGCTTATGTTTCACAGTTGGCAAATGTTTCAACGAGATAAACACCTTTCTGTAGCGTCTTTGTTTTAAACATCAATATAATGCAATAACTACCTCACAAATACATAAGGATAAGGAAAACACAAAAATAAAGATGATTATTTTCCACACTGTCAGACTGGAGTATCCTTAGTATTTGAGGTATAGGTTTGTTCTTCTAAATCGGGACTGAGAATAGCCTATTACTTCTAAATTAGGATGCTTTTTGATGTAAAAAATGAAACTTGCTAACATTATAAGTGGACCTCAGAGAACATTTTAATTAAAGAAAAAAGGTCATGACCCCTTTAAATTATTTGAGACCATATTATAACTGTGCATGTGACTTACATGCTGATCATCAACAATCACAGAAGATTTCATGCGACAAGCACGTGGATGAGAGGAGCTTGTGTGTTCAGTCACACCTTTGGACACATCATGTCATGAATTCAAAATGAACTTGTGGTGCATTCATATATGCCACATAAATGTATGGCTCCACCGATGTGCTGAAGCACACTTCTGCTTTGACTTAGTGAGTCACGGATTTCCTCTCTGAAAACCTCAAGGCTAATGTGACGCCGGCAGTGAGCCTTATGCCTACACAATAAAATCAGATCTGTTTATGACTATGGCTGATGACTATAGTTCCCATATGGACACTCAATTCTGTCTTGTTATCCTGCTCACACCCACTAGTCATTAATCTTATTTTATTACAGTGAGCCTGGACAGTGCTTTATGAGTCTATATGAAAAGTAACCTGTCCTCTAAAGTCCAAACAGCATGTCAAACAGCAGTCTTAAAGTGATAGTTCACGAAAAAATCAAAATTCTGTGATCATTTACTCACCCTTATGTCATTCCAAACCTGTATGGTTTGGCACTTAAAGGGATAGTTCACCAAAAAATACAAATGAAATAATATATTTGGAAAACTTCTCCAAAACTGTTTGGTTACCAACATTCTTCAAAATATGTTCTTTTATGTTCCACCAAAGAAATTCAGAAATCCAAACAGTTTTTCCATTTATATGGAGACATTTGTCATTTTTTTAATCATCATTTTTGGGTGATCTCTTTAAATGCAACTGTTAAATAATTATGAAATGTTGCTACATAATTTTTGTATTCATTTTGTTCTAAGTAAAATGAGAAATAGGACTGTAAAAAATGGCAGCTGGGACTTATTTGCCATTTAGTGTTTTAACCTAGTGTTTCCAAACGGTTTTGTCTTGTACCCAGACAGCCACATTCATTTTGGATATTACTCAGCATTATTATTCATTATAATAAAGTGGCCAATATTACAAAATTTCACTTAATTACAGATACTGTAGAAGAAAGACTTTCCAAGTAGTTTCTTCATTTAGTGCATGAGCTTTTAAGGGTTCAGGGGGGACTCATGCAGAAATGTGCTAGAGAAATAATTAATAGTTTATAAATTATTTATAAACAAGATCTAATTAAGTCGTAATTTCTGTTTTACAGGTTTAATAAAGCAAAAGCAAAATCATTTACAGGTTGGGAATCACTGTTCTGAGGAAGCTCTTCATTGTCGGCTGGTTGTGACGTTAAGAAAAGAGTTTTCAGAGGTCAAATGAAAATTATTTCTTAGTGGAGAAGAAAGGACCTTAACATTAACATGAACAAATGCCAGTGATAAATCACTTGTCAAAATGACGAGTCTCCCTGCAACTTGGTAAGGTACAGGTGTCTTATCTCCGCTATTCTAACAGCCAGTCAGAAGGTCAGTGAAATGTAGAAGAGAAGGAAAAATGTGATGCAGCTCAAAGTCAAAACATCTGCTGATATTTCACACAGGAGTGCTCATACATCTCCTGGGATGCTCAGTGAACTGGGGCAGAGGGTGTGCATGTGCACAGCTTAACAGTGCCTCCTAGAGGCAGGTGCTTGTAGAGCACGTAAAATGACGAAAGATAGTCCATGTCACTGAAAGTTGCTAAGACGTTCTCTAATCAAAAAAGGTGGAAAATGGAGAGGAAAAATACAAAAAGAGCAAAAAGCTCTGGAATAAAACCAGCATAACATCTGCGTGTCATGCCCAGCAAACACACAAAAAGTTTTTTTTTGTAATAATCCTTTGTTTATTACCTGCTGAATGCATTAAAACAATAATAAATAATACAAAATCTTCTTCATTATTATTATTATTAGTTGTTGTTGTTAATAATAAATATTAATATTGATAATAATAATAATAATAAATAATAATAATAATAATAATAATCATGTTAATATATAATAAAAATAATAACTTTCTTTAGTGTGTAATGTTGTTGTTTAAGCATGAAAACGGAAGTCCACTCCGAAGGAAGTTTTTCTACATAGCCGTAGTAACGCCGAAATGCCTCCGTCGTAGTCTTGAGTTCTTTTCCGAGAATAAATATATCACACAATTCCTTATAAGTATTTCCACCAAAGGCATAAGCAAAATAAAGGGCAGAGGCCTGGTTGAGTAGTGTTCATAGTGTGTTGAAACTTGCGGTTATGGTAAGGGGCGTGACATTTCCGAAACACGTACGAAGCTGCTGACCAATCACAACACACTGGTCCAGCTGGCCAATAGTGCTTTTCAGAAGAGGCTTCATAGAGACCGGAACTAAACCGAGCAGTACGGACAGGCATGGAAAAGAGGTGCTGCAATAATGTAAAATATGTGAAAAATAATGTTTTTGAACATTCAAGCATAACCTATTCTAGCAGGCCCCAAAAGCAAAATTGAGACTTTGTAAAAAGGCATAATAGTTCCCTTTTTAATAACAACATTATTTAGGAATCCTAAAGAGTAACAGGCTTCCCACACATTTTGATCATTGAATTTCCATGATTTTAATTTTTAGAATTTAATTTCACTTAAAAGCTAATTTTAGAGCTAGTTTTGGAGTCATATTTTCACAATGGGAATTTCTATGATGTTTTAACATTTCATTAATTTCCTTTTTAGTTACATTTTAAAATTTCCATGAGGCTCTAAGAAATACTTGATTTTGATTTGTCAAATCGCATTTGACCATTTGTCCAAGGAAACCAATCTCCTACATGGTGCTAGTTCACGTTCACGACAACGAGATGAGACGAGATCCTCAATGACAAAATTCATGACTGGAAAAATAGTCTGTAGGTGCATTTTGAAATGTTTCAACTAATCATCTCATAATGAATGTCATTTCAGTTCTACTTTCTGAGTATAAATGATCAAATACA
>CM077186.1:18693640-18766140 GCA_039654105.1 Coreius guichenoti | reverse complement strand
ATTAGGGCCCGAGCACTGATGGTGTGAGGACCCTATAGGAATTGCTCCGTTTATTATTTACATTTGTATTTTGATATTTTGTTTCCACGTCTTCATTCAATATGGAAATAACAGGGCAGTGTTTGTGTACTACATTTACTTCATTCACTAAAGTCTCTAGATATTTGTGAGGTGTCAGCCATGGTCTATGATAAGAAAGCACTTTTAAACCAACAATTAATTTTAATGTGCATGTGACGTTGCACCACAACAAGAATTGAGCACAGTCATTAGCCAGTAATGAACTAAATAGTGTGCAATACCAACCCATCCAAAAACCCTACACAAGACAGAAACAAATGTAGTGAAAAAAGCCGTTACAAAAGAGAAAAATATTATGATAAATGAGTGTTTAAAAGACACGTTGTCAATATAATTGCCTGCGTTATCCTCCACATTCCCTCAAAACCAACATCAACCAATAATCAAAACGTTACATTCTCCTTAACTTACTTTATCCATTACCATCATAGTTACTAGTTAAAACTGCATCTAAAAACAAAATAGGCAAAGTTATTATGAGAAGAGCAGATGTTGATTAAAATCCATTGATGTCACTCCTCTTTATTATAATGACTTTTCTTATGATTCAGGCTTTATTCAAACTCAAGAGTTGAATAATGCAATATAAAACTGCCCGCCAAAAAAAATCAATGTCTCCAGCATTGCTCAACAACACATTACAGCACAGACTTTAAGTGGTTTTCAACTCCAGGTCCATTGATCTTTCACTAGAATCACAGATCAGACTCTCACCTACTAAACAGAAGCGTTTAATGGTACTCAATCATGTCTGGTACTTCATATTAATGGACGACCGATCATAAACAGGACAGGCAGAGCATATGGTCAGGGAATGAACTGCATTTCTCTTCATGTGGCAAGTGTGTGTGTGTGTGTGTGTGTGTGTGTGTGTGTAGGTGTATAACCGTATGTGCACACTAACCTGGTTGACCGGTTCGTTAAAATTAGTGATGAGACCTGCACGGAGGGATGACTTCTCTTCTTCTGAGAGAGCGCTGAGGAGAAAGAGAGAAGTACAGAGTGTGAGAGGTAGAAAGGAGGTTGTCAATACTGAATATAGTGTCTCTGAAACAGCAAAACAGTGACCCCAAAAAGAATTTGGACTCTTAAGCCACATTTAAAAATGTATGAATGCCATTGCATTAGATACAAAATATCAATACAAGCAACATTTATTTGTAATAAAGATAGCCCAAGCAGACTTTTCAAAGTAAATGTTTCACAAAAATAAGCAATAGAAGAACTGATATCCTACTCAATTAAAAAAATTAAATTAAACAGGTTTGTCCAATTACACAATAATTTAAAAGTTTGGTTTCATTAAAATAATAATAATAATAATAATAATAATAATAATAATAAATATATATACATATTATTATTATAATAATAATTATTATTATTATTACTACAGTGCATGCATAATTATTATGCAAGTTGATATTCTGATCATATTTTTAAAAGCACATTTTACCAATTCCAAACCACATCAATCTTAAATATTAATTTTGTATTCAATGATTTATAAGTGCATAATTATTAAGCTTTTACGGGTAAAATAGGCCAAAAAAGAGATTTAACTTGCACTGAAAAGTCTAAAATTATTAAATGCTTATGAGACGGATGCAATACTAATGCAATACTAGAAATAGCAAAATTGTATTATTATTATTATATTGGAAGAAATTAATACTTTTACTTATCAAGGATTCATTACATTGTTCAAAAGTTACAGTAAAGACATTTGTAATGTTACAAAAGATTTCCATTTCAGTTAAATACTGTTCTTTTGTACTTTCTATTCATCAAAGAAAAATGTATCACGGTTTCCACAAAAATATTAGCAGCACAACTGTTTTCAATATTGACAATAATAAAAAAAAAAGCACCAAATCATGTGACACTGAAGACTGGAGTAATGATGCTGAAAATTCAGCTTTGCCATCATCGGAAAAAATTACATTTTAAAATATATTCAAATAGAAAACAGTTATTTTAATTTGTAATAACATTTCACAATTGTACTGTTTTTACTGTATTTGAGCATAAGAGACTTTTCACAAACATGCAAAAATCTTAAAGACCCCAAACTTTTGAATGGTTCCATTATAGTAACACTTTATTTTAGAGTTCAATTCTCACTATTAACTAGTTGCTTTTTAGTATGCATATTACTAGGATATTGGCTGTTTATTAGTACTTATAAAGCACATATTAATGCCTTATTCTGCATGTCCATATTCTACATCCCTTAATCCTACCCAATACCTAAACGCTACAAAAACTATCTTACTAACTATTAATAAGCAGTAAATTAGGAGTTCATTCGTAGTTAATAGTGAATGTGTTCCCCATACTAAAGTAAAAAAAAAAAAATTCTATATTTTATGAACTCATACTTTTCCATGTTAACTTCAGTGCAGTGACAATAGCATTAAAACACCAGTACAGATTGTTCTAAGATGGCTGAGAGAGCAAAAAAAAAAAATCCCACCCTTTAAACCTACTACACCTTCGAGGACTGAGCACTTTTGTTCAGCTAAGTGGAAATCTCCAGCGGTTCACTCACTAACCAGAATCTGACTGAAGAGTTTCTGTGAATTACAGCAGGGCAACAGCCTCAAATTAATTAGATGTTCACTGGAGGCCACAGGTGACAGAAGCACTAAAGTGAGTCTATCTGAATCAGCTGGTGTCACCTCTGAAGGCCGGAGGACAAAACGACAGAGCAACCACACAGAGAGGTTTTAAAGAGCAGCAGTTACGCTGGACACTTGATACTGGGACTGTGCTGTCTGATACAATCTTACATTGTAATTCTATTTCTCACAATACTGCACTGGCACTTCAGGTTCTTTTATTGATGTTTTTATGCATTCATGCATATAATTTCTAACGATTGGAACAAATAGTATGAGAGACTGAAATCGTTATCTCACATTTACGCTCTCTCACGTTTCAATTGTGATCATCGATCGTTATGTATGTGTGTATAATACTCACAATAAGATTGCTGTTTCATGACATCTATAATATCGTAAGGTAGTTGGCAATACCGAGCCCTACTTATAACACTCACAAATTTAACTTTTAAAAATGCTGTAAGCAGTAGTTTTGCAGGACCATAATCATACACAATGTTCCTACTATCTGACAGAAATCACTGAAATAGGTGTCCTAAGAAACAACATATTCCACAGCACATCGCCCCAGGCTCTGTAAACACACACCAAAAAAAAAATAAAAAATAAAAGAATCCGAACACTGCCAATGGATGCTGACCAATCAGAACATTTGAATGCAGTCCTCTGTTAACAGCTCAAGTTACAGGCTAGAACAGCGGTTGGAAACCTATGGCTCTCTCACCCTTTACCAATAAATTATCGATAAAAAATTAGACATCACTAGAGATCAGCTTTCTGCAGAAAAAGCAGACAATTACAATTCCTTTGTTGTACAGCCTACCGAAGTTAAAGGACCTATAATGCAAAATTCACTTTTATAAGGTGTTTGAACACAGATGTGTGTCCAACGTGTGTGTAAACAACCAGCCTATAATGGTAAAAATCCACCCAATATTTTTTTATAATCCCCATCAATCATTATCAATCTCTCATAACGTGTTGTTTCACATTTCCCCCTACTTCTACGTAACAGTAGGGAAAGCCCGCCCATGACTGTTGATGATCTGCCCTTTTAGCATAGACACCCCTGAGTGAGAAGCACAGAGTCTGCCATTTCTGTTTACTCGCTGTATCAGCTAGCTAGAGTATTACAATGTCTGCACCAAAAAACATTACAAATGTTCTGTTGTTGAATGTACCAACGAACATACGAGTCTCTATAGACTCCTGCGAGCCACTGAGGACACCGTGGTTAAATTTCATTTTTGAAGGAAATGTGCCAAAGAATGTCGGTAACGTTATATATTTGCGCAAATCATTTTACGCATGATTGCTTCACCAACAAGGGTCAGTACAACGCTAGATTTATGAAAAAGTTGTTTCTGAAGGATGGGTCAATACCAACGCTTCGTGCTCTAACTTCATATCCAGAACAAGTAAGGATGGCACTTCATATTTTGTGAATGTTTGCAAATTTCTTATCTGAATGAGCTTTCTAGAATGCTGTACGGCTAATATAGCTAAAGTTACCATAGTATCTGACTGTTTTCAGAGACTAGAGCTATGTCATTAGTTTTATCCGTAATTCATAAACGCACATTTATTATGCGTTGTGTAGTCAGGTGACAGACTTTTTTACATTCCCACAGGAGCACCTATACAACAATTTATAGATTAACATGATGGTACATGCTAGTCGATGAGTTGAATCCACAACTAACATTACATAAATGTATCCACTAACCATTCAGAAACCTCCAGGTGCAGTCTAAAAGTTGCAACCTCTTCCTGAGTCTCTCATCTGCGTCCGACTCCAGTTCAAACATGTAAGTCTGCACTCCACAACTGGTTATTTCTGACATTTTGGCTGAGTGAGATTTGTTTTGTTGTTGACGTTGTATCTGAAGCTCATGTAAATGAGCCGCTGGAAGGGGGGCGGGGAGCAGCAGCTCATTTGCATTTAAAGGGACACAAAAATGGTGTGATTTTGCTCACACCCAAATAGGGGCAAATTTGACAAGCTATAATAAATTATCTGGGGGGTATTTTGAGCTGAAACTTTACAGACACATTCTGGGGACACCAGAGATTTATATTAAATCTTGTGAAAAGAGGCATAATATGTCCCCTTTAATAAAAATTTTAGAATAATAATATATTTCAAGTTGTACTGGCCAAAGTGCGTGTTCAGTGCTGTTCACGAGTGTCACGACAGCAATCAACAGCAAAACACTATATCTATTAGAGCTGCACAATTCTGGATAAATTGAATCACGTTATTTTTGTGTGTAAAATGCAGATCGCGATTCTCCCACGATTCTAAAGAAAAGAAAACTTAGACAACTAAACAAAATAACATGCAAACTAGAGGTTCTGACAAAATGTCCTTCGCTTTAGTCTATTTAAAACACATATTAATTTGAACAAAATTATTAAAAAATTACATTTGAATGGAGTCAATGTCTCATTCACAAAGACTTATTCGTTTTTGGATGAATCAGCATTTGAGAATAAATCTTTTAAATGAATGATTCTTGAATGATGACAAACACTTTTTTTAAACACTCACTTGTCTCCTGGTGTAACAATAAGCAATACAACACATACAAGAATCAAAATACTTTCAAAAGATAATTTACTCTTATTTTGATCTCTACCGTAGACATCAGTGTTTATACCCAAACTATAAACTTTTATCCGAGTACTTTTATCCCGTTATTTAAACACATAATATAACACATAAGGATAATGTGTGTGAAGCTGCTTTATACTGTACATTAATATGCGAACACAGATTTGAATGTTGCAGTATGATGATCGTACTTTCAAAGGTTAACCAAAGTCCCTAAAGCCTTTTTTTTTTTAAACAGTTTCACATCGCAAACGTCAGCGGAGCGTGAGCAGCATGTGTTTTGTTGCTGACAGCGTTCACATTGGAAGTGTGACGCCGACCCTCTCATTCATTAACATGGGCAGTGACAAAATACACACTGTTCACACTCCGCTGACGCTTGCAATGTGAAACAGGCGTAATAGACATGGCGGAATCGTTGTCATTTAAGAATAAGATCGATTGGGTGTTTAAATCGAGATCGCAATTTTTTGACGATTAATCGTGCAGCTGTAATATCTATGGCAACCTAGAGCTCCTGCACTCAGTTACAAGCTGCTTGTTTGTGGTAATAGCGAAAAGAAAAATTGTTAGGACAGCAGCAAAAATTCCAAAGTATATAAAAAATGTGACTGGACAGAAACATATCCTTTTATTGAAACGAGTGCTCTGCTGTGCCAAGAGACGTTTCCGAACATTTCATTGGGTAATTTTGTTTTTGTGCAGAGACATTTTATGTCCTATAAACGTAAAGTAAAGAGCAGGTCAGCAGGATGTGCTTGATATTAAAAAGTTCTGTGCGCGTGCGCCACGGACAAGCATAATAGCCATTTTTGTCTTTGGTCACCTAAATGGTCAAATGCACACAGAAATGTGTCAAAATGCCCACCTTGGTGAGTATTCACGTAAACACAGTACTGTGCATTGTTCTTTACTCACTCACTACACACACACACACACAAAGATACCTCAGGTGGTAATTCAACCTAAGTGAAAGCCCTGCACAATTAATTCCATATGGACCCAATAGAGTTACTATTATTGAAATGTTATATTTTTTTGCTGTGGTTCTTTTGGAAAAAGGCATAACCAAAAAGGTTTTTTTAAAAAGGCTATTTAATTGGTCAAAAAAGGCTAGAATAACTGATTGTGGGAACAACTGAAGACAGAGGAATGTTTGAAAAACCTTTTTGGAAAGTCATTATGTTTGCAATTCCGTCTGGTGCTGCTTAAATACTTAGGGAATCCATAAAATGAACATCAATTTTTAGTTTCATATTCAACAATGAAACACCAGCTTGATTAAATCTCAATGAAACTTTATAAAACCAGCAGAAATTATACATCCCGCTGCATTGCATATGCAACTGGGAGCCTACGACATCAGGACAAAATGCTGTTC
Source organism: Coreius guichenoti (assembly GCA_039654105.1). Classification (NCBI taxonomy): domain Eukaryota; kingdom Metazoa; phylum Chordata; class Actinopteri; order Cypriniformes; family Gobionidae; genus Coreius; species Coreius guichenoti. Next base: position 18,759,440 of record CM077186.1, on the reverse strand, counting down.
TGCTAAATAAATATGACTATTATGAAGGCTTAGTCACCACTAGTTATTCAAATACACAACAAAATGCATTTCAAATCAATCATTTTGAATGGAACCTGGATTTTAATCAGTGCCGTTCCAGCTATCAATAAATTAGTTATGACAGAAATCATTGTAACAAAAGTCCTCAATGTAATTTTACATTAGACAGTAACGTTCCTTAATGGGCTTTTATTAGTTTATATTTTGCTGGGCTGCTTTTATGTAAATGTGATAATGGTTCAATGTCTGAAAAGAACATCATATTCATCTCTCAGTTAAAGTAACAGCATTGATAGAAAAGTCTAGAAATGGTGATGAAGAATCAGATGTACTTACTGGGGTGCGACTCTTCTCCAGTAGCGATCAATACCGTTCTTGAAATAAAGGACAGCTAGCCATCTCACATTGACGTCCAGCATGTGATTATTGAAGATGTTCTGAGCAAGACCAAAGAGAAAGGGTGAGAAAAAAAACCCAAAAACAATCAAACAAACTTTGGGGTGAAGTGAAAAGTTTGAATTGCTGTGCTTTATTCTGTAAATGACAACAGGTGAACATATTGATTGCAACAATCTTGCAACATACATATAAATATATATAGTGGTGGTCAGAATTATTGGCACCCCTGGTAAATATGATCAAATATGGCTGTAAAAAATAAATCTGCATTGTTTATCCTTTTTATCTTTTATTCAAAAAAATTCACAAAAATCTAACCTTTCATTGAAGTAAAAGAATTGAAAGTGGGGGGTAAATCACATTATGAAATAAATGCTTTTCTCCAAAACACGTTGGCCACAATTATTGGCACCCCTAGAATTTTTTATGAGTAAAATATCTCTGAAGTATATTCCCATTAATATTTAAATTTTTTTAGCACACCAGGGTGACTAGGAACATGAAATTGTCCAGCTATGATGTCTTGTTCCACAGGAGTATAAATATGAGGAAAGTAATGAGGAAAGGCCAAATTCCCTTAATCATTCATCACAATGAGTAAAGCCAAAGAATATAGTTCTGATGTGCAGCAAAAGATTGTTGAGCTTCACAAAATAGAAAGTGGCTGTAGGAAAATAGCTAAAGAATTGAAAATTCCCATTTCCACCATCAGGGCAATAATTAAGAAGTTCCAATCAACTAAAGATGTTACGAATCTGCCTGAACGAGGACGTGTGTCTATATCATCCTAATGCACGGCGAGGAGGAAAGTTTGAGTGGACAAAGACTCTCCAAGGATCACAGATGGAGAATCGCAGAGATTAGTTGAGTCTTGGGGTCAGAAAGCCTAAAAAAAAAAATAATAATAATAATAATAAATCAAACAACCCCTACATCACCTCATGTTGTTTGGGAGGGATTCAAGAAAAATCCTTCTTGTTCATCCAGAAACAAACTCCAGCATATTCAGTTGTCAGACACGACTGGAAATTCAAAAGGGACCTGGTTCTGTGGTCAGATGAAACTATAAAAAGAGCTTTTTGGCAGCAAATCCATCAGATGGGTTTGGTGCAAACAGGGATAAAAAGTACCCCATGCCCACGGTTAGAAATACCGCTGGATCTTTAATGTTGTGGGCCTATTTTTTTGCTGGAGGTCCTGGACATCTTGTTCAGATACATGGTATAATGGATTCTAGCAAATACCAACAGATACAAAAATCAAAACCTGACCGCTTCTGCTAGAAATCTTATAATGGGCCGTGGTTGGATCTTCCATCAGGACAACGATCCAAAACAAACATCAAAATCAACACACAAATGTGCCACTGAGCACAAAATGAAGCTTCTGCCATGACCATCCCAGTCCCCTGACCTGAACCCTATAGAAAATGAGTGGGGTGAACTGAAGAGAAGAAGCACCAACATGGATCTGGGAATCTGAAGGATCTGGAGAGATTCTGTATGGAGGAATGGTCTCTGATCTCTTGTCAGGTGTTCTCCAAACTCATCAGGCATTATAGAAGAAGACTCAGAGCTGTTATCTTGGCAAAAGGAGGTTGCAAAAAGTATTTAATAAAAGGGTGCCAATAATTGTGGCCAACGTGTTTTGGAGAAAAGCATTTATTTCATAATGTGATTTACCCCCCACTTTCAATTCTTTTACTTTACTGAAAGTTTAGATTTTTGTGATTTTTTCATATTTACCAGGGGTGACAATAATTCTGACCACCACTGTATACATACATATACAGTGGGGAGAACAAGTATTTGATACACTGCCGATTTTGCAGGTTTGCCCACTTACAAAGCATATAGAGGTCTGTAATTTTTATCATAGGTACACTTCAACTGTGAGAGACGGAATCTAAAACAAAAATCCAGAAAATCACATTGTATGATTTTTAAATAATTAATTTGCATTTTATTGCATGACATAAGTATTTAATCACCTACCAACCAGTAAGAATTCCGGCTCTCACAGACCTGTTAGTTTTTCTTTAAGAAGCCCTCCTGTTCTCCACTCATTACCTGTATTAACTGCACCTGTTTGAACTCGTTACCTGTATAAAAGACACCTGTCCACACACTCAATCAAACAGACTCCAACCTCTCCACAATGGCCAAGACCAGAGAGCTGTGTAAGGACATCAGGGATAAAATTGTAGACCTGCACAAGGCTGGGATGGGCTACAGGACAATAGGCAAGCAGCTTGGTGAGAAGGCAACAACTGTTGGCGCAATTATTAGAAAATGGAAGAAGTTCAAGATGACGGTTAATCTCCCTCGGTCTGGGGCACCATGCAAGATCTCACCTCGTGGGGCATCAATGATCATGAGGAAGGTGAGGGATCAGCCCAGAACTACACGGCAGGACCTGGTCAATGACCTGAAGAGAGCTGGGACCACAGTCTCAAAGAAAACCATTAGTAACACACTACGCCGTCATGGATTAAAATCCTGTAGCGCACGCAAGGTCCCCCTGCTCAAGCCAGCACATGTCCAGGCCGTCTGAAGTTTGCCAATGACCATCTGGATGATCCAGAGGAGGAATGGGAGAAGGTCATGTGGTCTGATGAGACAAAAATAGAGCTTTTTGGTCTAAACTCCACTCGCCGTGTTTGGAGGAAGAAGAAGGATGAGTACAACCCCAAGAACACCATCCCAACCGTGAAGCATGGAGGTGGAAACATCATTCTTTGGGGATGCTTTTCTGCAATGGGGACAGGACGACTGCACCGTATTGAGGGGAGGATGGATGGGGCCATGTATCGCGAGATCTTGGCCAGCAACCTCCTTCCCTCAGTAAGAGCACTGAAGATGGGTCGTGGCTGGGTCTTCCAGCATGACAACGACCCGAAACACACAGCCAGGGCAACTAAGGAGTGGCTCCATAAGAAGCATCTCAAGGTCCTGGAGTGGCCTAGCCAGTCTCCAGACCTGAACCCAATAGAAAATCTTTGGAGGGAGCTGAAAGTCCGTATTGCCCAGCGACAGCCCCGAAACCTGAAGGATCTGGAGAAGGTCTGTATGGAGGAGTGGACCAAAATCCCTGCTGCAGTGTGTGCAAACCTGGTCAAGAACTACAGGAAACGTATGATCTCTGTAATTGCAAACAAAGGTTTCTGTACCAAATATTAAGTTCTGCTTTTCTGATGTATCAAATACTTATGTCATGCAATAAAATGCAAATTAATTACTTAAAAATCATACAATGTGATTTTCTGGATTTTTGTTTTAGATTTCGTCACTCACAGTTGAAGAGTACCTATGATAAAAATTACAGACTTCTACATGCTTTGTAAGTGGGCAAACCTGCAAAATCGGCAGTGTATCAAATACTTGTTCTCCCCACTGTACATATATATACACACACACACACTAATATCATTCAAAGATTTGGGGCAGTATGTTTAAAAGTTTTTGAAAGTCTCTTATGCTCATCAAGGCTGCATTTATTTGATCAAAAATACAGTAAAAACAATAATATTGTGAACTATTTTACAATTGCTATTTTAATATATTTTAAAATGTAATATATTCCTGATGGCAAAGCTGAATTTTCAGCATCATTACTCCCGTCTTCAGTGTCACATGATCCTTGAGAAATCATTCTAATATGCTGATTTTCTGATCAAGTAACATTTCTTATTATCAATTTTGAAAACAGTTTTGCTGCTCTATGTTTTTTGTAAAAACAATGACACAATTCTTTCAGCATTCTTGGATTAAAAGAACAGCATTTATTTGAAATCAAATCATCTTTCATCATTTTTGAACGCATCCAAAATTTAGTGTACATGTACAAACACACACATATATAATAAACAAAGAAACTTAAATATAAAAATACATTGGTACAAATATGTTGGCAGTGAACCACAAATATTCAATTATCAACAGATTATCGTGAGTAAAAGATGCACAATATATAAATATAATATGATTATATGTGAACATAGGATTATATGTCAATATATGAACATATGTTTCGCCACAACACTGGACTCCTAATAAATTAGGAGTGTTCGTTTTTTTTTAATTTATTATAACATTTTTTAAGTCATAATTTTTTGCACTTCCATTTGGTGCCACTAGTGACGCAGAAACTACACACTTTAACTTTAAAAATACATGACAATGTGAAAAAACAGAGGATTTATGCATTTCCTGAGGTGAGGTGGGGTAAGTTAGGTTAGCGAGGCTAAAAGTCCAACACTGAATAATAAGGCTATTCCACGGTGGAGTGAGTTTCGGGGTTTAATCCAGCATGCCATGTCCGGAATAAGAGCGCGAGGAGCAGACCACGGAGAGCTAATTCTCATTGATAAATATGTAGTAGCAGCTGCGTTCAAGAGGGAGCAGCTCCGGCAGGCTCTGATGCAGGGCCACCATACCCAAATGCCCCCACGCTCGGCTGCTCAAAGACCAGGGCTCATTCCACTCGGCCAGATAAGAGTCCATACAGAGAGCCATTTCCTACACAAGACGATGAGCACAGGGCAATAAATTACCGAGGATAACCGTGGAAGTCTGTTGCATGCAACAAAAAAAAACAAAAAAAAAACAAGCACCGCATTAAATGCGTGACGCAAAAGGATGCTTACTGCTTTCAAAATGTGACAGGTGAACATCATATCAATAGACAGCTGGCAAATAAACATGACTCTGAAAAATCAACTCGCCGCCTCCGTGTAATTCACCTCAAGGTCACCGAAAGCACCATTTGGGTAGACAAATAAGCTAAACGCAAGTCCATACAAATCAGGTTGATTTCTTTCGGTGACAGACCGAGTGACAGCAGGTTGGCTCAAATACAAACAGATAAGAGAGGCTGATGGGACGTGACAGACATTCTTATAGCACTGCAGTCGAAATTGACGCCTGCAGAAATCGTTGAAGGAAAAACTGATACATGTACATAGGATTGTGTTCCGTTCCTTTGCAATCCTATTTCATGCTAAACCTCAATAACGAAGGAGTCTGTGCCAAGTTTGAGAGCTTAAAGGATTTGAGAGGACATCTACACCACCATAGCCAGTGCTGTCTGACAACAGTGGTACTGCTGAGCCCCCCTCAGGGGAAGAGAGGGGATGTACTGGCCAGGCCTGAGGGCCCACAGACACCTCATTCTCTGAAAGAGCGAGAGACGATTTAGTCACACACAACAAAAGAGCAGAAACTGGCATTTCTGCAAATCCTGAAGATTTTTTTTGTCCCGAATAGGGACGTCAAAAGTGATTACTGGGTTGCCCTAAGGCTGTGTATTATTTTTTTTAAGTCTGATAAACTGTGCTGACTATTTTGTAATCTGTATTCTCAGTTTGCACCCAGATTCATAACTGCATGCTCAATTTAGAAATTTCAGGCCACTGAGAAGGCCTAATGATCAACGCGGGATGAATTATTACAATTTTAGAGTTGGTCTTTCAAACCCTCTAGCACCACCAATGGGCCAAGGATCCACTGATGTTTACTCTAATAAGTTTTGAATCGTAATCCTAGAAACTAAATTTCTCTTTTGTTCTGGTTGACCTATTTTCACAAGACTTGTCTTCATTCATTCCTTTGGTCATCGCATAAAAAAGTAAGTGTTAGTAACAATAACATGTTGTGCAAGATCCTATTCCCTTTGGACTGTTTTTATGGGTACCGTTTTATTTATACTTGATTCAGTGCTCAATGATAGAAAAATCACTTTACACCAAATTTATTCCTAAATCACAATAATATGTCAATGTCTTTTACATTATCTATAATATTAGTGAACATTACTGTTCAAATGAAACATTTCTTTGTTTTCAATTAGCAAATCAGCTTGTAATAGATATCAAAATAACATGCTAGATTTTTGATCAGGCATTGAGGAAGAGGGACAGGAATCTGTGGGACAGGATATCAGACTTTTTACAGTATCTGTAGTAGAGAGTAGCGACTCAATTCGGTAATGAGAGCCATCTATATGTCACTGTTTTAAAGTTGGCAGGAAATGAAACTTAATTTATTTACCTTCTAAATGCATGTTTCTGATCATATTGAGAACAATTCTAAACACATTCTAAATATAACAATTAGAACATTTACATTCTTTTTGTTCAATCAAAATGTCATAATTCCAGTGAAACAACAGACTTCTCTCTGATGACGTATACAAGACTTCACCAATCATTTAGTCCACTTAAACCTGCTCCTGTAAGCTCACGTTCTCTATTTTTAAGCACAACACCCACTGACCCACATCTCAAAATCCAATCAACAAACGACTCATACAACCAAGTAGTGTTGTCAAAAATATTGACATTTCGATATGTATCGATACTGAAATATCTGAAACGGGTACAATTCTCCTTTTCTGCAGTATCGATACACCAATACCAAACTGCGTGTTCTCACTTTCTCTTCTCTCTGACAGCGAATTGACACACACCCGCATCCTGTCACTCACTCGTCTCATTCGCTACAGTTGAACAGTGCTTGCATTGCGCATAATTTTACTCATTCCCGCAGGTTTAGTGATCACATCAAAAGCTCACGATCTATACTGGTGACGCTCTCATAAAGCCACCACTCAAACAGCTCGTGAGTACCAAATTGACTACTTTTTCGTGGCTTATTGCACTTAAATGGTCAAATACATACAAAATTGTCAAAATGCCCATCTTCCTGCGTATTCAGGTAAATACTAGGGGTGTAACGGTTCAGATTGCTCACGGTTCGGTTTGTATCACAGTTTTAGGTTCACAGTTTCGGTACGGTTTGGGATTTGCTATGTTCAGGGAAAAAAAGGACTAGCGTCAAATAAAAATAAGACAATAAGAACAAATAATTTAAATACAAGCAGCAGCACAAATACATACAATCGAGCAAAGATACTAATAAAATAAACAGTGCTTTTCAGGTTTTTCAGGTAGGTCTAACATTAGTTTTCAGGTACAGAAATTGATCAAATGTAAAATAACATTGCATAATGGACTGTATAAATTAAAGATTAATCCTTATTAAACTTACAAAAGCTATTCAATCAAGAGCAGTGAGTGATGTCCTTGTCTTTTGTTGTTTGACATTAAACAGATAGCAGTAAAGGCTACTGCCCCTTTAAGACCTAATACACGGATATGCGTCGTCTTTCTCGACTGTATAAAGTTCACTTAAGGCATATAAAGATTATGTCCACTAAGATACTCCTCAAGATGGACATGTTGACATACACATGTTGACATACTTTTTGTGTGAGTTTGTTGAGCTTGTCTTGAGCTTGAACGAGAACTCAATATTTGCGCGCTTCGGATCAGTGCACAGACAAATCTTCTCACAGCGCGCGCGAGTTCTCATTTGCGTCTTCTGGCTTTTGAATGTTTAAATTGGCAAGGCTTAAATGAGTTTAGTTTAAACGCAGATAGCAACATGTGGTGTTCAGGTCTCACCTGCACTGGCACACTACACCAGGGTGATGACGGCGAAAATGACTGGTCATATTTGAACATACGGCAGCACTCGCATACATTGAACAGTTTACAAAGAAAGACCGTTTTGACCACTTTTTTTTTATTATCGCTGTTGTAATGTATCATTGGGGAGCCAGCACGTGTATCCATCGACAGAAACATACATTAGCGGAAATGTCTGTTTTACACGTTATTTTCAACAAACCATATTATAGATGCGTTGTCGTGGGTGGAGAGCGGTACGGTTCGATTTTTTACAGAGAACCGCTACACCCCTAGTAAATACAGTCAGTTTTGGAATGTAAATAGTTAAAAAATAAATTGCCTGTTGTGTAACAGTATATTGGATCTGTGCATAAGCTTTTAAAGTGACAGCAGTCTAATATTCCTGCGTGAAAATCACTTGCTGCTCTTGACTGAATAACTTTTGTAACTTTAATTGTAAGCATTAATCTTTTTTACATTTTTTCATTTAATTACTTTATTTAATTTCTGTAGTATTTCTTACCTGAATAGAATACTACTTAGACCCACCTGAAAAACTTAAAACCATGTTTATTTATTTTGTCTCTTTATTCTATTGTATTTATTTGTGCTATTGTTTGCAATTTGTTTATTTGTTCTTATTTTATTACTGACTGTTTACTTGTCTCTTTTTATGGAAATGTAGTTCAACGATTCAAACAAAGCCTCCCTGTGCCGTGTGTAAGGTATTACAACTAAATTACCAAAAAATGATGAGATAATAACAAATGATCTGTATGGCAGTTTTCCCCGTGGTATCGAATACTGATATTTTCAAGGTATTGTATCGAAGTTGGAAATTCCAGTATGATGACAACACTACAACCAAATCCCCATCCTATTTTTTTTTTCCCTTTTTCAATAATCTTTTCACTTGGACACTTGTACACCATAATACGCAAATAAACCCAACTTCCGTTTCATCACAACTTTATTTGTTAATACATAGATATATTTGTTTAACTTCTTAAAGTCACCATGAACCGTGAGTTGCAATATTACTGTGACGTATATCTGAGTGAAACGGCTTCTCGAACAAAATAAAAAATGTAGGGCGGGACTTGATTTTGTCCATAGGGAATTGATTGGCGCGTTGGATATTTGTGGTGAGATAAGACGAGAATAGACGAGAAGGTCATTGCAAGAGGAAGGGAAGTTATTTTGATTAAAGATTATGAGGGCATATGAATAAAATAAAATAAAAAAGTGCTTTACACTGACAAATCATTTATAATAAATATATTCCATTAAAAAAATAAGAATTGTCAATAGCTATGTTTCCATTCAAAGTTGCGAATTTAACTTACTTGGGATATTGGAATATCGCATAAAACATTTGCAAATAAAGCAGCATTTCCATCCCATGTGTGCAAGAGAACAAAAACTCCACTTTCTGTGAAAACAGGCACAAAATATCTGTAATAAAAATGGAAGTTGCTGCAATCGGGGAAGCCACTGTGGCTTTTTTTCCCCCTACATCATAAATGACTTGCGTCTCAAAGCACGCAGACGAAACGCAACGCACACTTGTTGTCTTGCGTTCTGAGGCGGGTGCCTGGTGTTTGGGAACGTAATCGTGTGTTGCGCTTCTGGGAGATCACTATACCAAATAATTTTGATGACAGACTTTGGCAGAGTTTTTTGTTGCGTATTGAGGGATTTATTCTGTAAATGTGTTTCCATCATAGTTTATGCGCTTCATATCGGATAAAAGAAATGTATCCACCTCAATTGAGCGCATACATTTTTTTGCACATTTTTAGAATTTGTGTACCACGGTTATCTGGACTAATTCATCTATAGTTTTACTCTCATGGACTTTTCAGTTTGTTTTCATCAGTCACATGTTTCTTTGTCTCTGTTTCCAGTCACTCATCTGTTCCCATGGACACTAATCATCATCACAGCTGTTCCTTATTTAGTTCATTACCATGTGTATTTTATGCTGCGTTCCAGGCAGGTTTTTGAGCCCGTAAGTTAAGACTTCAAACCACGACTCACGACTTTGTAGTGTTCCAGGCAAAGTCACGCCAAACTGCATGACCGCGAAGAATTGTGGTTGCTAGATGTAAACAAAGCATGGCGGACCGTACGGGGCTTATGCTCATTTACAATCATTTCTATCGCCAAAGGTGCTTACTCCTTGCTTATTTGAGGGAATCGGAGGAGAAAAAAACGGCGCATAAGGCATAAGTTGCCTGGAACGCGGCATAAGTTCCTCACCTTCACTCAGTGTTTGTCCGGTCTCGTCTGAGTTTAGTGTGTTTATGCTACCCGTTTGGATTATTCTTAAACTCTGTTTTAAACCTTCATCATCTTCTTCTTCATGTGTTCCTGCACCTTTGCTGACATTATGCGCATCTTGGTGTTTCCATCCAGTGTTTTTTTTATTTTTCTTTATGCAATATCCCAAAATGCACATAACTGGATGGAAGCATAGCTAATTTTGATTACATGGTATCTTTAAAGTTCTTAGTTCACCCAAAAATTAAAATTCTGTCATTAATTTACTACCTTTTTGGGCCTTGAAAGTGTTAATTAAATTGTTGTCTATGGAGAGGTTAGAAAGCTCTCGGATTTCATCAAAAAATACCTTATACCTTAAGATGAACGAAGGTCTTACAGGTTTGGAACGGCATGAGGGTGATTCATTAATGACAGAATTTTTATTTTTGGGTGAACGAACCCTTTAAATGAAAAAACGATATCAAGAATGGTGACATTTCATTTACTGGTATAGACCCTGCTGAATCACCCTTCTGCTCCTCCAGCCAACGAATGCTCAAGCTCAAACCAAAAAAAAATATCATGCTGCGGAACTGCACGGTCTCCACTGTCAACACAACAAAATGGTTTAAATGTCCTCCCCATCTGCCTTTCATCAGCATCTGAAAGGTGGCCATGGAAATGTTCACCTCTAAAGATAAAAACAACAACTCAGGCTGTTTGTAAGGAGATAGGCCATGACATGTAACAGAATTATACCCTATGAGTTCAGAAGCATTTAACCTCAAAAGGTCATTACTAATTCATCTACAACCAGTATGAAGTGTAAAATATTAATTTTACATTTTAAATAAATTAAAATGTGCCAGTGCAGAGGATGAAAAAAATAAATTGCATGAATTGCATATCATTATGAAAATTATTTGGATTCAGTACACAGAATTAATGCCCTCCTGGACCACTTAAACCAGCGTTGTTTGGTTCGTCATCACTGGCAGCCCTTGACGTCCCTTAAGAACTGTTAATACTCCATTGCTTTAAAAAGCTTAATTTCTTATTTTGTAATAAAAGTGCTCATAAATAGAACAGTGGCATGGCATGAATTGCAAAACGAGTCATGACAGCTAATGGCCATCTGGTGAGGATGTTGGCCCATAGCTCAGGTGGATCACCCCTCAGTGCAAAGCACAGTACAGCCTCCAACAAAATCTCCCTCAATGCCACGGCCCAGCAGCCAAGACTTCAAAAAAAAAAAAAACCAATACAATACAAGAGTCATTTATACAATGCTATTTATTTCCTTATATTGGATAAAATATTCAACTTTAATTTATATTTAAAGGTAGTTTTCTTTTCATATTAAAGTGAAAATAAGAGTAAATGTTAACTTTTAATAATAAAATAATAATTTATTAAGAAATATCACGTTTCTTTATTCTTTACTGTAATCATTTCTTTTAATATTTTTAAAAATAGTTTATAATATTTTAATATAGTCTAATATTTGTCAATATACTTTTAATTAACAACATCTAGTACACTAATAACATCATTTTGGCAGGAAAACAACAAACATCAGTAAGTAGTATTAATTATAATTGCAAATTAATTACAAAAACTTCTTCACACCATGCAACACTTGAATTTAATAAAAAAAAAAGTAAATCATTATAAATCTGACTGGATAAGTCACATTTGAAATCAATGTCAAACAGTCAATGTATATAGATCTGTAGCAGCACATCCACTGAATTCTGAATTAATGTGCAAAGTAGCTTTGCTTGATATAAAATGACCAAGAAATTATATTTTGGATATACCACCAGCCCCATTTGAAATGTATCACAAAAATAAGATGGAAAAAAACAATTTACTCAATCATATTATTTGCGATCTACACAACAAAATTGTGTCTCTCTTCTAAACTTGATTTCTTTGCTTTCGATTAATGTTATTCTCCAAAATGTGCAATCTACTAGATTAAAGGGATAGTTCACCCAAAAATGAAGAGAAATGTTGGAGGATTTTCGATATAAGAGAAGAGGAGCTTGAGTTTGTTGCTCAGCCTTATTTGGGTCAGGGGTTACTCTTGTGGTGAAAGTCAACTTGAGCAGTATGCATACAGTCATCTGCCAGAAGCAAGTTATTTTAGTTTATTATACATTTTAAATATGGATATTTTTCTTACAAAGATCCTTCGTTTCAGAAGGCCTTTATTAACCCCATGGAGTCGTATGGATTATTTTATGATAGATGGATGCATTTGTTTGGGCTTCAAAATCACGACCCCCATTCACTACCATTATAAAGATTGGAAGAGCCAGGATATTTTTAAATACATCTCCGATTGTGTTCGTCTGAAAGAAGATAGTCATATACACCTAGGATGGCTTGAGGGTGAGTAAATCATGGGGTAATTTTCATCTTTGGGTGAACTATCCCTTTAAATTATTTAGGGCGAATGTGAACCAATCAAGTACTCGAAAAATAATTTTTGCTGAAACTGTAGTTGCAAGCATGCTTTGCTTGGGACTTAAATGAGGAAAGTAAGTTTTTGAGCAAGATGAGAAAAAAGGGAGACTTTATAGTGTTTATGTTCAATTATGTTGGAATTAGAACCGTTTATATTACACCGGGTTACCATTGTGGAGAAGAGTGAAGCATTTGCTTAGGCTGTGGACCAGTAGTGGCTCTTGACAATAAATTTAGGTAGGTCAGATTCTGGGTCTTAGCACTAGTTTACTAACTATATAAAAGTTCATTTTATGTTTTAGATGAATATTTTGGCCCACCAGCCCTTATAGTCAAGCTGCGGCTGCTGAGGAGTACAGCGCATGTCATTACTAACGTACTTTGCTCAAGGAGCGTTTAATGCTTAGCACTTAGCATACTACCGTATTGTTCCGAATATGTGACCCTGGACCACAAAACCAGTCATAAGTCGCACGGGTATATTTGTGGTAATAGCCAACAATACATTGTTATGGGTCAAAATTATCGATTTTTCTTTTATGCAAAAAATCATTAGGATGTTAAATAAAGATCATGTTCCATGAAGATATTTTGTAAATTTCCTACCATAAATATATCAAAAAGTTGTGAATTAGCTTTAGCTAAAAACACTATGATGCATACATCAGATGACTGTTTAAGTTTATCTATGTTTTTTGTATCTGTCCCTATCTAAATAAACTTAAATAATAATCCTATCCTAACAAACCATACATCAACGGAAAGTTTATTTATTCAGCTTTCAGATGATGTAAAAATCTCAATTTCAAAAAAATTGACCCGTATGACCCGTATTTGTGGTCCAGGGTCACATATAAGACGACCCTTAATATAAGACGAGCCCCCCCTTTTCAAGATGTACATTTCAGGAAAAGGCTTTTTGTAGAACAAATCTTGTCTTTCAATGAAAATACTTTATTTTAAAATAACTTTCATATTGAATATTTTTCATATTAAAACTTTTCCTTTTAGTATTTAAAGTATGGTAAATACTGGTCAAATGTACCACATTCAGAAATAAACACTTTATGGCACAGCTATCATAAAAATAACCTGAAGTTCTCATTTAGTAGATTTCACTATGACTGATTTCTCACCTTTTTTATGTACAGTGACAGATGATGGCACGTAAAAAAAAAAAACACAGGGGTTTGATTGGCCTATCTGATCCAGGGGGGATATGAATGTTTTTTTTTCGTCCGATCACAAAAGACAGCAGTTTCTGCCTAATGTCAGAGGGTAAGCGCTAATCCATTATGCCGCATCGTTGCATCAAAGCGGCCGCTTCGAGGATACTGACAAGGCAAGTGTGTCAGTACGTAGCTGAAACAAGTTCTAACATTATACTCTGACACACCATATTTCTTGGCTGCTTAATGAGATTTGTTTGATGACTCCGCTGTGTTTATCAGTCCTGGGGGAAACACTTGTTTTACATGTATTTGGCGCTCCCTATTGTTGTATTAACATGTAAAAGTTTAGACCCCAAATATAAGACAACCCCATTTTTTCAGATGTATTTCCAAGAAAGAAAAAAAACTGTCTTATATTCGGAACAATACGGGTAATATGTGCTATTGTTAGCTAATAGTTTGTTAGCTAGCGAGTACAATCTTATAAATCATCATTCAACAAAAAGATTATATTGAATGAATGAATCCTGTCAGGGAACCATATAAAAATCTATTTGATACTACTTTGAGTTATTTAATATGACATCATTCTGTAATGTTGAAATTACATGAACAAATTATATTTGTTTAACTTAATTGATTCATGTTGGACATAATTAAATCAGTAAATCCAACACGTTTTTTTTTCCAGTGTACATTCCGACTGTTATTTTGTTCTATCGTGGCCCTTAACTGAGCAGATTCTCACCAGCAGCACTGAGTAGAAGCCAGGCTGGGTCTCCCATTGGCGAAGCTGCTCCTCTGCAGGCTTGAGCACAGCTGTGTCCTGACTGGTGGCCTGGGTCAAAGTCTGCAGCACCACCGAGCTAGCACTCTGGATGTCCATTAGGTAAAGCTGCAGACACAAACAGAGCACACAATATGGCTGATTTATCATCTTATTAGACTGGATTCTTAACAGTTAAGTTAACAATGGTACCCACCAGAGTCCGTTGCTTTTATGAAATACTTCAAATAAATCGCAGACTAAAATCGAGTTTACTATCTACCACACATTAACTACAGCCTGTAAAATAAAGCTACATTTAGTATGATACAAATACATACACTACCGGTCAAAAGTTCGGAAACATGAAGGCTTTTTAATGTTTTTGAACGCAGTCTCAATCTCACCAAGGCTGCATTTATTTGATCAAAAATACAGTAAAAACAGTAATACTATGAAATGGGGATGTGACGATGAGGAACTTTTCCCACCGGTTAATTGACGCGTGACAACACCGGTAATACCGGTATCACCAGCGGGGGCTTTTAGATCGCTAATTCTAAACCGAAAGTATAATGCGCACGGCCACTCGGGCATTCATAATGATGCGGTGCAGCGCGAGTGTTTTCAATTAATTCCTATGAGAGTTAAGCTTTTATAGGCATGAACTGAATACGCTCGCTCTCCTCTGCATCCGCACCAGTGGACGTGCACCGTTATGAATGCCTGTGCGGCCGTGCACATTTTACTTTCGGTTTAGATTTAGCGCCAATTCGGGGGAATGAAATTGGTCTCCTGCTGTTGATCTGTGCTGCGACTCTCGCTCAGCTCACGCTGTATTAAGCAGACACGTTCAGTTTTTATTTGTAATGTCTGTTCTCTAACTGAACTAAATGATTTTATTACTATAAAAAAAAAAATCTAAACGACAGGGGTGGTGGTGGTGCCACGGTGGGCAAGTGATGTAACCGGTGTTGTGTCTGAACACCGGTAACACCGACTATCGCAGCAAGCCTACTATGAAATATTATTACAATTGAAATTAACTGGTTTCTATGGAAGCTAGTTTCCGCCACAGAATAAAACATTTTAAAAGATAATTACGACTTTTTAATCTCTAATTAAAAAGATAATTAAACTGTTTACATCTCGCAATTCTGACTCTTTTTTTCCCCGAATTGCAAGATATAATGTCGCAATTGCAAGTTATAAAGTCAGAATTGCGAGATATAAAAGTCTCATTTTGACTTTTTTTCCTCGCAATTGCGACTTTATATATCACAATTGAGTTATTTTAAGATACAAAGTCACAGTTACCTTTTTTATTTTTATTCTGTGGTGGAAACAAGCTTCCAAAGGTTTCTGCTGTAATTTATTTTAAAATGTAATTTATTCCTGTGATGACAAAGCTGAATTTTTAGAAGCCATTACTTCAGTCTACAGTGTCACATGATCCTTCAGAAATCATTATTATTATTATTATCAATGTTGAAAACAGTTCTAGCTGCTTAATTTTATTTATCTATCTATTTATCTATTTATCTATTTATTTGAAATCATGATACACTGCCATTCAAAAGTTTGGGGTAAGTAAGATTAAAAAAAAACAAAAAAAAAAAACACATATAGCAAAGGCACATTCAATTGATCAAAAAAAAAAAAACAGTAAAGACATGTATTATATATGCTAAATTATTATTATTATTATTATTATTATTATTATTATTATAGTTAAAAAAAAAAAAAAAAAAGTTGTACTACTATAGTTTTTTGTGGAAGCCTTTTTTTCAGGATTCTTTGTTGAATAGAAAGTTTAAAAGAACCGCAATCCTACTGACCCAAAACTTTTGAACAGCAGTGCTGTATATAATAAAATAACCATTAATTTACTACAATTGTTATGTATTATCATTTGCAATAATAGCTGTAAAGCTATAAATGTAAGTCGCATGAAATTATAAATTCATACATGTTTTTTGTTGGAAAATGATTAAAAACATTGCAAAATATTACTGATTTTGTTCAATGCTTCACTACTATCACAAGTAATTCTTGCATTTTCATACAAAAACCTTAGCCAGCTAGATAACATTACATTTGTGACTTACTTAAATAAGCAGAGTTCACAATCACAATGTTCAGTGTCACACAGAAACAAATGTTTGAAAGACATAAAAAGCAGTATGTGAAAATAACGGCACACTGGCCTGATGGGTAAGTGACAGAAATGTCAGCTGTTGCTAAAATCTCGACCTTGAGCCATTCTTATTGCTATAGTGAAGTATGTATAATGAACCCAGGCTTGTATTATTTTATTCTAGCAAAAAAATAACATCAAGTTCGAAAACCTTTGCTGTGCAACTCTGCCCCCTATTGGTGCAAACCAAAAAACTACAATGTTTTTTTTTCAGAGACCTGTCCTAAATAATGCCAAAGTACAGCAGATGGCTTTAAAGCTTTCCCATCTCATGGACAAACAGAAAGTAGCCGATCAAATGACATCCATGCTGTGATAGAAATGAATCGAGTGCCGTTTTTATTTTTAATTACTGGTAAATATAGCACAGATGCTGTGCATTTTCAATGATGAAAGCATTTGTGCTGCAGACAGACTACATAGTTGCATCAATGCTTGAAGTACAAATCTCATAGTTATTAGAGCGATAAGTGCAACTACACTGCAGGCTTGTTCAAAGGTGTTTCAAGCGGAAAGTGGCAGCTGCCATGTGTTCGTTCCAGGCAATCTTGTGTGTAAGGACTCAACTGTATCTTCAATCACGTCTGATTTCAAATAAAAGAAAGAAAACTGCCAATTTATTAACCTGTCCACTTCCCTGTATATACAGTTGTTAGATCAGGTAATAAACATGCAGGTTCAGATCTTGTGAAGAGCTCAGGAAATGATTGTTTACTCCAACAAAAAAAAAAAAAAGTCAAATAATCTGGGTTCAGAAACTTGAGCAGAATGTCATATGGATTTGAGGTATAGTGATATTTCACTGGCCTTTAAGACATGACATTTAAGTAGAGATGCACCGATCGATCGGCCGATTTCCCTCATGATGGGCCACGATCAGTCTCATTTCTTACCGATTCCGAGCCGATCCGTTTTGTTACCAGCGGCACGGGCAATAACATCAGCTGCGCGTTCTCGCTCTCTTCTCTGTCACGGTGAAGTGACACACGTGGGCGCCTCCTCTCTCTCACTCGTCTCATTCGGTCCGGTTAAATAGTGCTTGTATTGCGCATAATTTCAGCCATTCCCGCAGGTTTCGCGCTCACACCAAAAGCACGCGCACGCGCACCACTGATCTATATAAGTGAAGCGAACAAGCCAGTATTTAATTACTTTACCAGTAATTAAATAACAACAGAAGTCAAACAGAGTCACAAGTACCAAAATGAGTGGCTTACTGCGCTTAAACTATCAAATACATACAAAAGTATGTCAAAACCAGCGGCACAGGCAATCTTGGCGAGTATTCAGATAAACAGTCAGTTTTGAATAGTTAAATAGCTAAGAAAGTGAACCCATGTTGTGTGTAACAGTATTGGTTCCGTTGAACACCGTTCATAAACTCTTAAAGGGACAGCAGTCCAATATTCCTGCTGCTGTCTGTCATGTTAATCAAAGAACAAAAGAACAAAAAAAAAAAAAAAAATTCACTTTCTGCTCTTGACTGAATACGTTTTATAACTTTAATGGTAAGAATTGATCTGTATTAACATTTACAATAAAGACTACAGAAATGAAGGTAACCAATGTAAAATAACACTGAATGTGTTATTTTACATTTGATTACTTTACTTTCTGTAGTATTTCTTAACTGAACAGAAACCCAGTTAACCTGAAAAAGTTAGTTTTATAGCTCTCTTTATTGTATTGCATTTATTTAAGCTGTTTATATTTTATTATTGACTTTTTACTTGTGTTTTTTTTTTATGAAAATAAAACTTTGCATTGAAGAAAAGTAGATTTTTGTTTGTTAATGTTGTCAATTATAGTTCTTAGAAAGAAAATTGGAATCGGCAAAAATCGGTATCGGCAGATCACACTAACAAAAAAAAAAAAAAAAAAAAAAATGGAAATCAGAATCGGCGCATCTCTACATTTAAGCTGTGATTAGAAGTAGCCTATACATGTCAAACATTACAAAGCCACAAGAGACAAATTTGACATGAAGTCAAGGATCGATTGGTCCGCCCTTGCTGGCGGACACCATAACGATGCCATTCTGGGGGACAAAATGTTTCTCCATTGACAGCCATTAACGGACATGTGTTCTGAATAAATAAAATGCTTTGCAAGGAATATATGAAACACAAATTTAATTATACAAAAACCATATGCATAATACATACAGCTTCGAAAAAATGCATTAAATTGATCAAAAGTGACAGTAACATTAACAATAAAACATTTCTATTTTAAATAAATGCCATTCTTTTGACTTTCTATTAATCAAAAAATCCTAAAAAAAAAAACATTTGTTTCCACAAAAATATTAAGCAGCACAACTGTTTCAACATTAATAATAAAATGAAGAATGATAAGATTTCTCAAGGATCATGTGACACTGAAGACTGGAGTAATGGCTGCTGAAATTCCACTTTGCCATCACAGGAACAAATTACATTTTAAAATATATTCAAATATAAAACAGTTATTTTAAATTGTAAAAATATTTCACAATATTACTGTTTGTTTTGGGGGGGGGGGTTTTCAATTAAATGCAGCCTTGATGAGCATAAGACACTTCTTTCAAAAATATGTAACAAAATCTTACCGACCCCAAATGTTTGAAAGGTAGTATAAATAAGATTAACAAAAAATGCTGATATTAAATGTACTTATTTAACACACTATAAGCACAATATTCTATAATACATTACAAAAATTTTTTAAAACAAAATGTTCATACCATTCAAAAGGCTATTGGAACTGACAGAAAAGGAACTACAACTACTGTTCAGTGACCAAATCATCCAATGCTGATTATCTCCAAATTGTGATAAATCAAATTATTAAAAGTGTGGCTGATTTATCGATCTATAATTACTCTCAGTGAAAAGGTCTGACGATGTACACACAAAGCACACCCACAAAAACTGAATAGAGTCAGAGTCTAAACACTGATTTCAAGATTGTAAATGACAGGTCATCAACCTTGAACCACCAAGTGCGGGTCAATAACACAACAGATCTGGAATGATGCATGTCCACGTGCATGTGGATGTATCTGTATTATGAATTCATAACTGTAGCAGCATAATTAACGTCTTAGAGCTTCTTCTCGGCCTGTCGATGTATTGTATGAAACCTTTAAACTGTAAACATTACCCCTGATCTGTGAAATAAAGAATGGTTCAAACAAGTTTATACATCGTTACGGTAACAAAGTAACAGCATATAATCTGGCATTATGGAAACATGTCAATCATTCTTATAATCATGCTGGCAAATCTGTCAACTGTCATTTGCTAAAATAACGTCTAAATGATCAGTCTCTTAGAATATGATTTCATCCCAGTGATATGAAATATCCACACACGAACAAAAGCAGAGAACCATCTAGTATGTAGCTCGGTGGCTAATATACTCTACTGTAACGCATATCGGCCTACGGAGCAATGTGAAGAATTTATCCTCACGAATTACTTTATCTGGAGGAGTTATGAGACACCAAAACATCCCCTCAAGCCCAAGTTCTTGTTGACGTACCTTCCGCAAATATGTCAATGCCGAGGGAGATCAAAACAGTTCGCAGTCGCCTCTAAACACAGCGCTCACGTTGTGAGAAGGATGGCGCCATCCACAGTGGCTGCTGTCGCACTAAAATGACGTAAACGCATGTCCAAACGTTCATTTGAAGTGATTATTTAATTTAGTTTTAGCTGTTTTAGCTGTTTTTATAATGTTGAGTAAGTGGATTGTAATTTGAATTTAATCTTGTTTGTAATATTTAGGTTTTCTTAATAAAATATTATAGCCTAAATAATAACAAAATTAAGTGATTATAAAGTTTGGTTATCTGAGAAAAAGGTTGTTGTTTTGAACTTGCCTTTTGTAGATATTAAATAGAGGAACTATGACGACGAATTTATATATATATATATATATATATATATATATATATATATATATTGTATCAATAATATGTTTTATAACTGCACTGTATAAAAAGTCCGTAAAAATAGGGCATAATTTTTTACTGTATACATTTTAGGGTTAACGGAAATTTCCGTAAAATTACTGGATAATGTCCTGGCAGAATTTTTTTTACAGTGTGGCTAAACGTTTTATCTACAAATGTAGATTTTTTTTTTTTTTTTTAAGTCTCCTCCTTTGTAGTTTTTAAAAATTAATTAAAAAGTGTTAAGGTTATTATTTATTATTTTGAGCTTGTGCAGATATTTTATTAGTTTTTATTTTAGTTTATTTGTTTAGCCTATATATTATTCTCTCCATTCGATTTTCATTTTGTGTCTAATTGTAATTTGAATACCATTTTGTTCTATTATTTTTGTTTTTCTTAATTAAAAAGGTGATTATGGAGTTATAATAAACAGGATATAATATAGGATATAATAAACAGATATGAATTCTAAGGGAAAAGATAGCGAGAACATTACAAAGCGAGAAAACTTGGGTGTGTGACAAATTTGATGATGACATGTTTTTTGAAATATACTGCAATATATATGGGCAGTTATTAATTATTTTGGTTACATACCATATACAAATTGGCACTTTGCAAACAAATTTCTCATATTTTATACATGAGCCTATGGAATTGCAATTATGTAGGCTAAAACGGTTTTCCCTCGCAATGTTACGCATGTTATTACTCTGACTATGTACAAATGCCTCTTTTATGTTTTCTTGTAGTTTTGAATTCCTTATAATAAAAACAACAATTCTTTATGAATACGTTTTGTAGTTTGCATAATTTTAAAAATTTGTAAACAAACTGTTCTTTGTACCAACAAAGATTTATTATTAATGACACCGTTTCTGCATTTTGTTACATTATATCAAATTGAGAATATTAGATGACACATGATTGTAGTTGCATTTATTGTCCAGCAGATGGCGCACAACTACCGCAATAGGTCACCCTGCAGTTAATTGCAGGCCAGGGTAAAGTGGTTAATCATGCATACCAACCAAAGGCACTGCCTCAAAATAGGGGTTTGAGGGTTTGAATTGTCTTGCATAGTCAGACTATTGACTAAGGATGTGCTGAGGATGTGCTTGGTTCAAAGACAGGCCTGCTGAAAGATTGTTCTGTGTCACTGTTTCCCAATTATCCCTACTATACAGGGTCATGCAAACAATGAAACAACAGTCAGAAATTTGGTATGAAGGGGCAATATTTACACCATAGAATGGACTTTTATGGGGGCATAGTTTTGCTTCTCACACTGCAGTTTGTAAATTGTCAAATAGGCCTACTTGAATTTCATCAATTAGCCTACTTGAAATAAACTATCAATCTGAACAATTACATCCATTTCCCATGAAATCAAATCAATACAAAATTATTTGAAATTATGACTATTATAGGTATTATAACCGTTGTTGTAAATATATATAAAATAATTATGTTAAATATATTAGCCTATTATTACTATTATTAGTAGTACATTTTGATATTGTTTTGGAATAATATTGTCACTACAGGGGGTTGTCCTACTCAGCCCTGGTTAATTAATTTCTGACATTGGATGAAATGAAAAAATTACTATATTATAAACCACAGCTCGTTTTTAACAGAAATGTAAATGGGAAAGTCCCATTCTTTTCCGTAGGACGTGTGTGGGTATACCAAAATCACAACATAAGTTAGAAAATATTTCCTGTCTGAATCTGGGTTCTGTGCTGAAAATACAATAGGCTTTGTTCAGCTTGTTGTTACATGACTATCATACACTATGTTACATAAAGTTGAGTCATTTATCAAAAATGGGGGGGGGGGGGTGGAATCCAGATAGAGATGAAAGAAAGAAATGTAGATGTTATGAAGAAATCTAAATCTCGTCATGTGGCACCAATACATTTCTTTGAAATCTACTCTTTTAATTCCAACTGTGCTATTTATTATAGCGAAAATTTGGTCACACTTTAGATTAGGGTCCAATTCTCACTATTAACTACGACTTTTGCCTCAATAAACTCCTAATTACTGCTTAATTAGTTAATGTGGTTGTTAAGTTTAGGTATTGTTAAAGGATGTAGAATATGGTGATGTAGAATAAGGCATTAATATGTGCTTTATAACTGAATAAACTGCAAATATTCTAGTAATATGCATGCTAATAAGCAACTAGTGAGAACTGGAACCTAAACTAAGGTGTTACCAAAATTATATATTGTCATAAAGAGCGTGCAAAGGTTTCTGCTCAGACAAAACGTTTATTTGTCATGACACCTGATGCTGTCTTTAATTTAAAATTTAATTTCAGAGACTCAGCGGTTCCTCGCGTTGCCCAGATGTGCTACACATGTGCCAGCGTGCTGTTTTATGAGCAGGTTTGTGAGTTTTTCATTCGTTAGTGGTCAGCGGTGAGCTCGCCAGTAGTGTCCGGTCTGAGGACAGCCCCATGGCAACTGCGCGAGAATGTCCAAGTTCAGCAGAATTTACTATGAGAAGGCCAATGCTGCCCAACAGACTGAGAATTTATGAGATCAAATTCTGCTCAGAAATAATCTAACTCTATTATAGGGCTCCTCTAGTGACAGGAGAAGCATGTTTCTCCAAAGAAAATCCTTCCATAAACAGAGCGGCTCGTAAAGCAAAGCCACGCACACCACATTGTTGAATGTCACTGAACTCAAGTAACCCAGTTTAAGGTGAGACCATCACACTCTCAGCCAATCAGAATCAAGGCAGAATCATGCCGCTCCTGTGGACCAATCAACGCGCTGCATTTATTTTCTTCTATCTCACGTTATCTTTGTAAATACTATTTTAGTAGTTAAACTTAACGCCCACAGAAACGGTTAACATATGAGAAGAATTTTTGTTAAGCCGCATCTCGTTTTTTTTTCTTTCATTGCTTCATTTTTTTTCTTCCGTTCTTCCTTATTTTACTCATGGAGTGCCCATATGGACTAAACAAAGCAACATATGCAATTAATCATACGTTTTGCAGATATTATCTATCTATCTATCTATCAATCTATCTATCTATCAATCTATCTATCTATCTATCTATCTATCTATCTATCTATCTATCTATCTATCTATCTATCTATCTATCTATCTATCTATCTATCTATCTATCTGCTTGTGTCCATCTTTGTGAAACACTTCTGCAGAACTTCAGAATAGGCTGCATTGTACACTGTTTCACAATGAAATCTCCTAAAACAATAAAACACTTGTATGTATTCATGCATTCCAACAAGTGCAAAACGGTTCCCTTGTAACTGAGCTGTCTTGAGAAGTCTGCGCGGTTTCCATGCCAGTTTTCAGATGCGAGAGCTTGCTGTAACCCCGTAGTATTTCACTGTCTCGCCGCGCTAGGGTGAGAAGGGGCAGTCTCACTTTGATGTCTGTGGGAAATTTAGGTCCTTGTGATTTACAATAAAAAAGAGGAGTCATAAGACAACGATTTGACCCCCAAACATCGCTTATTTAGTTTGAGTTTGCTTTGAGCGTGATTCATAGTCTCATTTCATCACGTTTCTGTGGATTTTGGTGATGTGGCAATTACTATACATAATGTGCTTCTACTGAAGCGACTCCCCGTAAAGTATGAACTCTAAATCTTTTTTTTTTTTGTCTCTTTGTAAAGTGAAAGACGAGTTTTTTCTTACCATGCTGACTCACATTTACAGCTAAGAGGGTATTGTTTCATTTTCACAATTTATACATGTATTTCTAAATACTGTGTACACTTTTCCCAAATTCTTCACACAATTGCTGAAACCACAGAAACATTTCACCTCTCAAAATCAGCTCATTCAACTATAACACTCATCAAACATGCAAGAGGCTAATCCCACATTTTGTAAAGTTCTTCAAAATAATGTACTTGATTTTTTAGGAGTCCAACATACAAGAAACAACACCCTCTAAAAGTGTTAAAGAAAGCAAATGTATATACATATCCAATTATCCATACAACATTCACATGTAAATATATAGATATGGACACAGTGTTATTGCATTAGATACAGTATCAAACCTGGTGGCATCTGAAAAAGGTTGCAGGACTGGCAAAATCAATCAGAAAAGTGGAAACTTTCTTTTACCTCCAACTTGTTAAAAGGTCATTCGTAGGTGGATGTATAACATCAGTATGCCTCGAGTAGACACGGGTATTTTAAATTAACCAAAGGTGTTATTCACATCATCTACCATAAACTCCTACATACTCATCAACTGTGGGCATGAGCCACAAGTCTGACAACCAAAACTTCTTGAGCTAGATACCTATTGTTCCATAACAATTTTTTTTGTCTCTGTCTCTCTCTCTCGCTTACAATTGTTAATGTGACACTGAAGACTGGGGTAATGATGTTGAAATTTCAACTTTGTCATCACAGAAATAAATTACATTTTTAAATTTATTAAAATAGAAAACAATTTTACAACATTAGCGTACTGTTTTACTGTATTTTTAATTAAATAAATGCAGCCTCTGTGAGCATACTTCTTCTTTCAAAAACATAAAAAACTTGCATAAACTTGTATAAAACTTGTAAAAATATATATACAGTGGTGGTCAGAATTATTGTCACCCCTGGTAAATATGATCAGATATGGCTGTAAAAAATAAATCTGCATTGTTTATCCTTTTGATCTTTTATTCAAAAAGTTCACAAAAATCTAAACTTTCAATAAAGTAAAAGAATTGAAAGTGGGGGGTAAATCACATAATGAAATAAATGCTTTTCTCCAAAACACGTTGGCCACAATTATTGGCACCCTTTTATTAAATACTTTTTGCAACCTCCTTTTGCCAAGATAACAGCTCTGAGTCTTCTTCTATAATGCCTGTTGAGTTTGGAGAACACCTGACAAGAGATCAGAGACCATTCCTCCATACAGAATCTCTCCAGATCCTTCAGATTCCCAGATCCATGTTGGTGCTTCTTCTCTTCAGTTCACCCCACTCATTTTCTATAGGGTTCAGGTCGGGGACTGGGATGGTCATGGCAGAAGCTTCATTTTGTGCTCAGTGACACATTTGTGTGTTGATTTTGATGTTTGTTTTGGATCGTTGTCATGATGGAAGATCCAACCACGGCCCATTATAAGATTTCTAGCAGAGGCCGCCAGGTTTTGATTTTTTATCTGTTGGTATTTGCTAGAATCCATTATACCATGTATCTGAACAAGATGTCCAGGACCTCCAGCAAAAAAATAGGCCCACAACATTAAAGATCCAGCTGTATTTTTAACCATGGGCATGGGGTACTTTTTATCCCTGTTTGCACCAAACCCATCTGGTGGATTTGCTGCCAAAATGCTCTTTTTATAGTTTCATCTGACCACAGAACCAGGTCCCTTTTGAATTTCCAGTCGTGTCTGACAACTGAATATGCTGGAGTTTGTTTCTGGATGAGCAAGAAGGATTTTTCTTGAATCCCTCCCAAACAACATGAGGTGATTTTTTTTTTAGGCTTTCTGACCCCAAGACTCAACTAATCTCTGCGATTCTCCATCTGTGATCCTTGGAGAGTCTTTGTCCACTCAAACTTTCCTCCTCGCCGTGCATTAAGACAATATAGACACACGTCCTCTTTCAGGCAGATTCATAACAACTTTAGTTGATTGGAACTTCTTAATTATTGCCCTGATGGTGGAAATGGGAATTTTCAATGCTTTAGCTATTTAGCTATTTTTCTAAGCTCAACAATCTTTTGCTGCACATCAGAACTATATTCTTTGGCTTTACTCATTGTGATGAATGATTAAGGGAATTTGGCCTTTGTGTTTCCTCATATTTATACTCCTGTGGAACAAGACATCATAGCTGGACAATTTCATGTTCCTAGTCACCCTGGTGTGCTAGAAAATGTAAATATTAATGGGAATATACTAAAGAGCTATTTTACTCATAAAAAATTCTAGGGGTGGCAATAATTGTGGCCAACGTGTTTTGGAGAAAAGCATTTATTTCATAATGTGATTTACCCCCCACTTTCAATTCTTATACTTCAATGAAAGGTTAGATTTTTGTGAATTTTTTGAATAAAAGATCAAAAGGATAAACAATGCAGATTTATTTTTTACAGCCATATTTGATCATATTTACCAGGGGTGCCAATAATTCTGACCACCACTGTATAATCAGTAAGAAATATTATGAAAAAATGACACACGGTGTATCGAGAAAGGTGCGTTAGCAATTGTAAATAAACTATAACGTCTGGTTCCAGTTACCTATGCTTGTGTCATCACTAAGACTTCTTTTTACGCATGATGCTTTCAGGCATTCTACGGAGACCTGAGAAATTCCCGACATGTTTTGTTTCTGTTAGGTATGATTTTGAAAGTGCAGTGACAATTTTAGTACACTCAGTACACAGACCTGCCCCTGTTGTATTCATAGTTAAATGCCTTACTGGAAGTGATTGAGCAGGGTTTTCTTTATCAGTATTCAGTACTTCCTTTGAACTGAAACTTTCCTATTATCTCTAATTCATATTTAGACATTTGATCCGTGCATGTACAGTGTATGCATTTTTTTCTTGCAAGCAATTTCGCCATTAAATGTTGAATTAATCAGAGTTCATTTTATGTCTAATTTTAAGTAAACAGCCAAAGGATCTTTGCAGTTTTACCAAATTTACCAACCACATTTAAGAGGTAAAATTGTGAAGGATTTTGTAGTTATAGTATAGGCCTGTTAATCTAAATAATGCCAAGACATCTTCTATTCAAAAGGCTTTCTTTTAACATTCTTAATGTCCTCCACTTGTTTCCCATGAGAAAGTCTCACAGCACAAATGGGACAAAGTTTAATGTAGTTTTATGAAGCCTGGGAGACTCCATTCATTTGAATGAACAAAGAGATGGTTTTGAATCTGGTATTGTTCAGACTCACAGACAGATCTCTGTAACACTGTAAGAGTCGACTGCAAGAGGTTTCACACATACAATCTGGATGATTGTGGCTTTCTTAAGGCATGAAGAAATACAGGATTTTGAGAGATGCATTGCTGACTGTTAAGTGTACTGCTCGGAGACTTGACTAGGAGATCCAAATGCAATCCATAATCGTAATCCATTTAACATGCATACGGTCAAAACCACAGGGTAAACAATCCAGATAATGACAAAGGTCCAAGGCACAGGCAAATCCAAAGAGACAGGCAGAGAATCAAGACAATGACAGCGACCAGAGAGGATGTCCCAAAATGCAGTAAAACACTAACATTCGGTAAGACTTCACAAAGTCTGAAAAAACACACAGGGCTTAAATAGGCAAACATGAAAGAGATAATCACACACAGAAGGCAGGTATCAGAACATATCTGAGTCCAGGCAATGAATCAATGAATATTCAGCTATTTTGTTCTGGCCTATGCCAGTCTCCTGTTTACGTTGTAAATACAGTGCAGCTCCCGCACACGCGTCGTGGTCCTCACGTGAACAGCATCAGCTGCCGTAGATCTCGAGAGCGCTGCACTATTTACAATGGAAACTGCCTAGGAGACTGGCACAGGCTAGAACGAAATTGTTGAATAAAGTCGTCATTTTTGTTCATAAAATTAAGGTTGAACCACTGTAGTCACATGGACTATTTTAACAAGGTTTTTACTACCTTTCTGGGCCTTGAAAGTGTTAATTAAATAGCTGTCTATGGAGGGGCCTGAGAGCTCTCGGATTTCATCAAAAATATCTTCATTTGTGTTCTGAAGATGAACGAAGGTCTTACGGGTTTGGAATGACATGAGGGTGAGTAATTAATGACAGAATTTTCATTTTTGGGTGAACTATCCCTTTAATAAACAAACTTCAGCTGGTCCAAAATGCAGCAGCTAGAGTTAGAACCAGGAAGTATGACCATATTTGCCCAGTTCTGTCAACACTGCTCTGGCTCCCTATTAAACATCGTATACATTTTAAAATCTTGCTTATTACTTACAAAGCACTAAACGGTTTAGCTCCCCAGTACTTGAGCGAGCTCTTACCGCATTATACTCCATCACGTCTGTTGCGGTTTCAAAATTCTGGCCAGCTGATAATACCTAGAATATCAAAATCAACTGCAGGTGGTCGATCCTTTTCCTATTTAGCACCTAAACTTTGGAACAGTCTTCTTAGCATTGTTTGGGAAGCAGACACACTCTGTCAGTTTAAATCTAGACTAAAAACACACCTCTTTATTATGGCATACACATAGAACATTATCAATTTCTATTATTCAAATCAGTTAAATGATTGTTTAGGCTGCATTAACTAGGTCAGCCTGAACCGGGAACACTTCCTATAATGCCCGATGTACTCGTTTACATCATAAGAATGGCATCTACGCTACTATTAGTCTCTCTGTTTATCCCAAGTTTTACTGTAGTCACCCGGATTCGAGCCGTATACAGATCAGATGGTGGACCTGCGCCTAGCCAAGACCATAACGCATCCCTGAAGTGCAGAAATTCATGTCAACTAGACTCTCCCCTATGAAGGCCTCATTGACACGACAGCAAGTGGCACTGATCCTCAACAGGCCAGTCTCCGGTGTGATGATCTTCAACCAGATGGAACTGGACAAATATTCTGAATGTTCCGATCCAATCTGACTTCTGACCTGAAATGTTGCCTGAATCATAATCATACCAGAGGAGAACTGGCCCCCTGACTGAGCCTGGTTTCTCCCATGTTTTTTTCACTCCATTATGTCACCTGATGGAGTTTTGGTTCCTTGCCACTGTCGCCTCTGTTGCCTTTGGCTTTTGGCTTGCTTAGTTCGGCACGCTAAATATTCAACTATATTACTGATCTGCCTGCATTGACACCATTGTATGAGAACTGAACTGAACTGGATGATGACATCACTGTTTTCCCCAGAGCGGCTTTACAGCCGAAACAAATGTTGTTGAATTATTTTCCTGTTATCACTGTAAAGCTGCTTTGAAACAATCTGTATTGTAAAAAACGCTTTAAAAATAAAGGACTTGACAGGCATTAGCTGTGTCACAATTCAGGGGCTGCATCTTTTGAAGGCCACATTTGAAGACTGATTGCGTCACCGCGGCACGATGACGGCTGTCCCAATTCGAAGGGTCCTTTGAATGCGGCCTACCGTCCTTCTTCCCCGGGAAGGATAGAACAAGTGGATCCTTCGCAGCCTAGCCTATCCCATGGCCGAGGAATTATAAATGTATAAGTACTGTGTTTTAATTTACTCAACTAGTAAAACAAGTGATAAAAGCCAGGGGTCTTTCTTTCTTAAAACGTGAACTTAACCTCTGCATTACCACTGCGCGGCTTCATTCGTTAGGTGATCTGAGGCAAAACTTGTTCTAATATTTCGTTTTGTTTTAGGGAACAAGTTGCAGACAGCTGAGTTTATTGAAAAATGAGGGCCCCAAATGAGTATTTATTTACCGGGGCGAAAAACTCGGCCAATGTGGATTGGAGGTAAAGCAACGACACATTTGTAATATTTCCACTAGGCTCTTGTGTATTATAGCCCTCACCCTATACAAAGCCCACAACAATAAGACAACCAGTAGATAAGGCAATAGTCTGTCATGCAAGCTATGTCTACAAATGTTTTAACCAAATATGAGTGTCCAGAAATATGATTTCTGGAGTATTTTGTATGTATGTACAGCTGCATCATATTTTTTTCTTTTTCTCTTGTTTTAGGACAATTCTGGAGAAAATGGGCCTGCTGTGGAAGGTTACTCCCTTACAAGTAAAAAAAATACAAAGTATTTATAGACATATTAATAAACATATCTTTGCTGAAATGTATTGTGTTGTTGTTGTTGTTGTTAACAGGCATGTTTATTGTCTCTGTCTTAGGATTGCAAGTGTCCTGGAACAAGTGAGGGAGTGAGTGGGAAACCTGGCCGTGGTTTGTCCTCATTGATGAGGTGTTGGGACAGAGACATTCTAACAACCCACCTATGTCCTCATTGCCTGCATCTCAGAAGACACACCAGGGCCAAGTTCAGCAGTGGATGACCAAGATGAGGAGGAACCAGCACCAGCACCTCGCTGTCCACCATCACCAGATTTTACAACTTGGACGTTCCTGTCCTGCATGCACGGGTCTGTTTAGCTGGGCCTTGACCTCTACGTGAGCTCAACCCGCCAAAACGTCATCCCTCAAGGCTACGACCTCATGGTCTGAGCCCCTTAGTCTTAGGCGAATGGCATGCTCTCGCCCTTGTTTGGCCTAGCTGCCTTTAAGGTCCTTATCCTCAAGTGCCTTAGGCCAGGGCCATAGAACAATCGTCGTTCAGCGATTATAGCACGGCGCTATATTGGATTGCGTTTACATAGTGTCTTTTACAACGCAATATGAGTGAACCGTATCGATAGGGAACATACTTGGTTACTAACGTAACCTCGCTTCCCTGAGATAATGGGAACGAGTATTGCATAGCTAGACATGCTACCACGCTGCACGACTCGCCGTTTTCAGTCTAAAGATTCTGACCTATGGCAGGATTTGCCCACTTATTTAGACGGATAACCCCGCTCGGGCTGCAGCGCCATAGGTTCGTGCATTTTCACTGCTCAATCAGGCTTCAGTATTTCAGAGAAAAAAGTTTTCCCATAACGTCTTTTATGACGCAATACTCGTTCCCGTTATCTCAGGGAACCGAGGTTACTATAGCAGTTTATAAGTGCAGCTCGTCCAATCAGAATTTTTCATCTTGTAATTTACAAGGCCTACATCTTATCTTAAAAATGTTACTTTAGAATCTTAAACACTAGTACACTCTAAAAATGATTTTTGGAGTATGTTTTACAAGAATGCTATTTCAGTCTTTCTTAAAATGTCATATTTAATTCAATTTGTTATTTGCCATTTCTTTGTTTGTGAAGTTTACTTGCAATTTCTGAGCCTCTGTTTACACCTGCTATTAAGATGCGTTTTGGTCGATTGATCACAAGTGGACAAAGCTAAATACTGGTGTAAATGGGGTCTAAAACGTTTTGAGCTTGTCCACTTTCTACCATTTCTAGAGGTACTCGAAAACGCATTAAACTGGATTGCTTTTGTAGTGTAGATGCTCATGTGGTCGAATGCGTTCGAACAGCCACAAAAGACCGCCTACTCTCTGCTTACTGACTTAATGCATCAAAATGATGGGAAGCGCGCTAGCCAGACGGGATTTAAACTTTGTTTAAATCATTCCTGATTTCTTACACACACTCACAGCGTTCGGCGTGGTCTTGCGGCTGTTAGAGCAGAAACGAAAGCTGATGTTTTTCCGTCGTCTCTACATTCCATCTCGACATTCATATGTAAATTGCGCAAGCTTATTTAGTCCATAGACCCTTAAGAAATCAGAAGTAGTTGAAAGTGGACAAAAAAGACGGATTCTCTTTTAAAACGCATCTGTAAACAGGGCCTGAGTGAAATTTGTTTCTACACCATGTTTTTCCAACCTGGTCTCACTGAATTCTGTGAAATGAACACGCCCCCTTAACTCAAAATCTGTGGCAGTTTCACGGAATCGCCGAAAATTCCGTGATGGGTCCACGGAAGTGATTCCTATGTAAGGTAATGACAGGCAGCATCCGCGGTCCACACACGGATTCCCTGTTCGTTTTATATTTTGGAGCAACTAACTCCACTCCTACCCTAAACCTACCCACTCTCAACAATATAAAACACATAACAGGCAAATAAAAGTACAGTCACAGGTATTTATTGCAAAAACAGTATAATGAATATGACTGAGTGGAGTGTGTGTGTTCACGGAGCGGCGGATTGGATCATCATTTCAGCGATTAAAACATTAAGATCAACTCTGTTCTTTACATAAAGATACCGTATGGCTTCAAAAGACTTGG
This sequence comes from Coreius guichenoti, assembly GCA_039654105.1. Taxonomy (NCBI): domain Eukaryota; kingdom Metazoa; phylum Chordata; class Actinopteri; order Cypriniformes; family Gobionidae; genus Coreius; species Coreius guichenoti. Next base: position 18,726,878 of record CM077186.1, on the reverse strand, counting down.
AATGCAACATGAGTTAATACTTTTATACTGTTTTTGGTCAGTTTTTGCAATAAATACCTGTGACTGTACTATTATTTGCCTGTTATGTGTTTTATATTGTTGAGAGTGGGTAGGTTTAGGGTAGGAGTGGAGGTAGTTGCTCCAAAATATAAAACAAACAGGGAATCCGTGTGTGGACCGCGGATGCTGCCTGTCATTGACTTACATAGGCATCACTTCCGTGGACCCATCACGGAATTTTCGGCGATTACATGACACTGCCACAGATTTTGAGTTAAGGGGCAGTGTTCATTTCACAGAACTCTGTGAGACCAGGTTGCAACATTTTTCAGTGTAAATGGCTTCTTAGCAATGCTACCTGTCTCCTTACACTTGACCTTGTTTAGAATGCATGTAATTTAGCTCTAAGCAGAAAATAAATTAGTGGAGCCAAGTGAAAGAATGACTCATCAGTCTGACCTGACAGAAAGGAGTGTTAACAGGAAGTTAGTCTTTAGATACAGGTGGCCAATGATAAATGCACCAAATATTCTTATAGATAAACTTTTGAAATTAACACCATGCTGGAAAATATAATCAAACTTCACCATCGGAAAGATCTTAGGCTGTGCTCATAGGTAAGAAAGTCAGAAAAAATAAAAAAAAAAGCTCCATGGTGAGGGGGGAGGGGGCAGCTGTGATTCCCAGAAGTTTCTAGAGGAATTAAATGTTTGCTTGTTTGTACTTGACTTATTGAAAGAAGCATGATGCATTACACAGTTTCGAGAACCACTCAGACAGGTTCAATGAACTGAAGAAACTCTGGAGATATGCTCAAATAAATTTCTATTTCTCAAGAAAAGTTCTTGCCATATTTCCACTTTATTAAAATGATGAACTTTTTTTGTTGTTATTTCTTTAAGTAAATAAAAAGTGTTTGAAACATTATAGAGGCACATTTGTGCAAGAATCCATATGTAATTCTCACACCCATTCTGACATTCTTTTTCACACACCCACATTCCAAAATCAATTTTTCTATTCTTGTGAACAATCTGTGTAACAAAAGACGTCATTGCCATACTTTGACATGCCCATTTTTTACAACCTCAAATCCAGAAAAGTTGGGATATTTAGTAAAATGCAATAAAATCAAGAATCTGTGATTTGTTAATTATCTTTCAACTTTATTTAACTGATAAAAGTAGATAAAGTATTTTTTTTTAATTTTCACTGATCTACTTAAGTGTATTTTGTAAATATAAACAAATTTTAATCTTGTTGGCTGCAACACACTCCAAAATATTTGGGAGAGAGGCACCACTGTGTCACATCATCTTTCCTTTTAACTTTTTAATAGTTTGGCAATTGAGGATACTAACTGTTGAAGTTTTGCCAGTGGAATTTTGTCCAATCTCGCCTGATACAAGACAGCTGCTCAACAGTCTGTGGTCATTGTTGTCTGATTCTCCTTTGCATGATGGGTCATACATTTTCAATAAGAGACAGATCTGGACTGCAGGCGGACAGTCAAGCACATCCACTCTATGTGTAGAGTGTCTAGAATCCACTGTTTTAGCACGTGCAGCATGAGGCCTGCTTCCCAGGAAAGATGTCATCTTGATGCCTTTAAATGTCTCTGTACAATCCCAATATACACCTCCACATGGTACCTTCACACACATGCAAGTCACAAATGCTGTTTGCACTGATGCATCCTCATACCATGACAGATGTTTGCTTTTGCACCTGTCGCTGATGAAAGTCTTTGGAACTGAGAACTCAATGTCCGTTTGAAACAGAGACTCATCTGACAGCAGCACACATTTCCACTGTGTTTTGGATCGTCTGAGATGAGCTGTGGAATTCCTTGATGCAGCGCAGACTGTTAAGTGATAACGGTTTTCCGAAGTACTCCCGAGCCCATGTGGCTGTATTTAACAGAGTAGCATGACGGTTTCTCATGCAATGCCGTCTGGGGGCTCAAAGGTCACGCACATTCAACGGAGGTCTCCTGCCTTCCCCTACACGGATTGAGATTTCTCTGGATAACCTGAATCTTTTCACAATATTAGTTGGTGAAAGACCTTATAACCTAATAACTTTGTAATCTTGCATTGAGAAATGTGATTTTTGAATTGTTTGACAATTCTCGCATGAAATTTGGCACAAAGTGATGTCCCATGACCCATCTCTGCTTGCAAAGACCGTCTTTGGTGGATGCTCTTTTTACATTACCCTCACCAATTACCAGTTCACTTGCTAATATGTTTCAAAACAGTTTAACTTGGATATTCTATAGTCTTTTCACTTTTATTTAGCCTCTCTCCCAACTGTGTGTTGCAGCTATCAAAATCAAAAACACCTGATTTTTTTCCCTTTGTGCGTTTATCAGTTAAATAAAGGTTAAAGAGAATTAACAAATCACATATTCTTAAATTTATTATATTTTACAAAATGTCCCAACTTTTCTGGATTTGGGGTTGTATTTCTTTAAAAAAAAAATGAAAAGAAATAATGAAATGACAGATTATAAAAACATGATGAAAGAGTAAAAGTGGTGAAAGTTCACCCCCTTCTTACAGGAAATAAAAGATTTCTCAAGAAGTCTTTTATTTGCATGTTGCCAATTTCAACAAAGACCTCTAAAGTTCAACAATGGGTTGAATTCTTAATGTTATATCATTTTATCTATTTCATAATATTTTATTCTAGGCCAGTCTAATGATGGCTTAGACACTGCAATAAATACATTTCAATTCATTGATTTAATTTAGGTTTTGATGTAAATGGAAAATGGAAAATGGTTTTGATGGTATTTTTTAAATAAAAATGTCTCTAGAATTAATTATAAAATAACATTAATAAAAAAAAAAAACATTGCAAAAGTTATAGTTTTACATACACTGAACAAAATGATAAACGCAACACTTTTGTTTTTGCCCCCATTTTTCATGAATGCACAAAGATACTGTGACGAGATCCTGAGGCCCATTGTTGTGCCGTTTATCCACGACCATCACCTCATGTTGCAGCATGATAATGCACGGCCCCATGTTGCAAGGATCTGTACACAATTCCTGGATGCTGAAAACATCCCAGTTCTTGCATGGCCAGCATACTCATTGGACATGTTACCCATTGAGCATGTTTGGGATGCTCTGGATCGGCGTATACGACAGCGTGTTCCAGTTCCTGCCAATATCCAGCAACTTTGAATATATTCCAATATCCAGCCATTGAAGAGGAGCGGACCAACATTCCACAGGCCACAATCAACAACCTGATCAACTTTATGCGAAGGAGATGTGTTGCACTGCGTGAGGCAAATGGTGGTCATACCAGATATTGACTTTTTTTTGGACCTCCCCGAACCGCCCCCCAATACAGTAAAACTGCACATTTTAGAGTGGCCTTTTATTGTGGCCAGCCTAAGGCACACCTGTGCAACAATCATGCTGTCTAATCAGCATCTTGATATGCCACACCAGTGAGGTGGATGGATTATCTAACACAGATTTAGACAGATTTGTGAACAATATTTGAGAGAAATAGGCCTTTTGTGTACATAGAAAAAGTCTTAGATCTTTGAGTTCAGCTCATGAAAAATGGGGGCAAATACAAAAGTGTTGCGTTTATAATTTTGTTCAGTGTAGATTGTGGTATATAAATCACATGGCGATACAATAGTGTGAATGATGCAATGTATCAGTCTTATCAGAAAGGTGAAACCACTGTCAGCTATTTCCTTTCTCTTATCATCACATTTACAACTTAATGATGATAAGAGGTGATAAGAGCCACTTCAGGGCCATTTAATTCTTTTGCTACTGTATGGTGTATTTGTATTTGCTACTTCATTTTGGCACTGTAGTATCTGGGAGATATCTTCACAAAGAAGATGAATAACCCTTCATCAATTCTTCATGGATTGAAAGTAATCTTTCTGTCTTGATTCTGCTTTCTATTAGGCCATATGTACCTGAATCATTTAAATTTTTTTAAAAATTCCAAAAGCATCCAAACACAATTTGGGGCCACTGTACATGTAAGTTTAATTACCTGATACTGCAGGATTAACATCGTCAACTAAAAGTAAAACTATTAAAAACATTTCTGTTAATTGACATAAAGCTGAAATTAAAAACTAAACTGAAATAAAAACTATTAAATTAAACCTAAATAGCAATATCAAAAGTTTGTTCCTGTTTTGCCTGCCTGAGTTTTTCAGTTAGTTTCCCCACACCTGTTTCTGTTCACCTTGATTACGTTCGCCATGTATTTAAGCCCTGAGTTTCCTTAGTTCTGTGTCCGATATCGTCATTGTTAATGTGGTTAAGTTACGCTCTTCTCCTGCTATCTCCTCTGTGTTCTGTGTAGATTTAATAAAAAGACAGTTTGTTTCTATATTCCTTTCATCGTGCGCTTCATTACAGCCACTGAACGTGACACATACAGCACAAAGAATAATTATTCATAAGTTGATCAACAATCTCCTTCATATATTGTTTATCACCCACATACATTAGATAACGTGCCACGTGCATTGTGTCCGAATAGTTACTTGAGTAGCATTACAACCAGTCAATCAATTATGTTGTGTACACATTCACAGGCTTGAATGGCAATGAGAACAGGTGTTTCTACTTGGTATTTTCGGCAGGTCAGTTCTGTTACAGGCACATGCTGAACACAGCTGGACAACACCTCATCTGGCTGTGTTTGCACAACCGCATTCGGAGAAGCTTGAGTTGAACATTCTGCACCCCAAAGGGTACAGTCATGGAGCATGTTCTGCTCATAACCTAAACATAATCACACGAGCACTGCATGCTTTGCCAACAATTATAGGAAGTTCAAGCTTTATCTTAAGGGTGCTTAAAATTGTCTGACCGCTGACATATGTGACATATGCGGTGCTTGATGAGTCATATGCCGTTTTTCCACCGTTGGGCCAAACCGTTCTCATTGCTTAACCGTTCCATTCCATGCTGATCTGGCCCAGCTGGTGTACGGATATGGTTTCATTTTGCACTGTGGGACTGATAACAGAGCTATCTGGAATGTAATATAAATGTGTCAGTCGTTACCAGTGCTGGTAGATTACCTACAAATTGTAGTCGGATTCCAAATTACACTAAAAAATTTTTTATTTAGTAACGTAATCAATTACATTACACATTTTAGGTAATATAATCAGACTACCTTTTGACCTAACTCGTTTATAACATTGATTTGAATAGGATAATCTTATACCACATTGATATAAAAATACAAAGAGAAAGAAAATATATTCCATTCTTTAAATGAAGTGCATTAAATATTACATCACGTCAGGGTTTTCCAGACTGGGGTGTGTGATGGAACTGCAGGGGTCCGTGAGTTTAATGAAAAGCTATTAAGTAATTAAATAATAAAAATTAAGATTAAAATAAATAATTTGAAAATAAAAACAATCCAAATGAAATGCTTACTAAATAATATTTTTTTTATGCGTTTACCTGCATGTCACGTGACCATTAACCAACATTAGAGAACCGTGAACTTAATTTTATTTATTTATTATTATTATTGCTGTTGACTTAATTTTATTAATGACTTTATTGAATGAATAATGAAGTTATTAAAATATTTTACAAAAAAAGTCTGAGAATTTCTGCACTGCATGAAATTACATGACATTTTAATGTGTTTGAAAGACAAAAGCCTTCCCAAGACAGTGATAAATGGTTAAATGACTCACTGAGTGATGATTCAAATAATAATTAATGTTCGTCAGAAGTTGGTGCAATGTTGCAATGTTGAGAAAACGTTAAAAGTGAAATGATTTCTGTAAATCCAGTGATCAAATGCTGTGGGTCTCAGTTTACAGCTAATGGCTCATCTATGTGTGTAATTCCACAAACCTGGAAGATCTTCTGAACGTATATAAGCACTAGACTTTTATAGAAAGGAAAATTTAAAAGATAAAAAAAGAAGGAAAATTCAATGAATTATGAATAATTTACTGCCATTGTGAGAATAACGTAATCATTTAATCAGTAAAAAAGTAGGCCTATTAAAAAACTGTAGCCTATTACGAGTATTTTAAAATGTAATAGGCTATAATCTAATTACAAGTAGGCCTGATTAATTTTTGGTATCTGATTACGTAATCCAGATTACATGTAATTAGTTACTACCCAGCACTGGTTGTTGCATTGGTAATGCAAGAGTTACAGATGGTATGAGTTGGTAGAATGCGTGCAGTGATGTCGCAACTCAGGATTGGTCACTTGTCTGTTGTAAGCACGCTATAGAATGGTGCAGGTATGACATCACTTTGTAGGCCAAAACGTGGAAGTGAGTTAGCATTTTAGCACTTCCGGTTCCCTCGTCCCAAAGTCAGTGGGTTTTTTGAATGGGGTTTTGGTTAAAAGGCTGAAATAAGGTCTCTGGTAAACACAAGCTCTAGACACTTTCACGTTTTATTCTACAACATAAAATACATCAGTAGTACCCCACTAATTTTTTGAAGCTGTTACGTGTCTTGAAAAGACGGTTGCTAACAAGTGGCTAAATGGGACTACAGAGGCTGTCAGGGAGATTAAACGGCATCACGCCAAAAAAGGTAAACTCAGTCCGCTTTTACAACCTTATTATGCTCATAATTGTGCTTTTATAAACTAGTCTAACTCAAACGTTCTGGGAAAATGTTTTGAGATAAAAACTGAAATAGTTGTCGGAAGCTTAGTGATGGTGACGTAGTTTCTTTCTTTTTACTTCTGGCGACTGCATTTAGGCTTCAAAATTCATGAAAGTTGTGTTCATCTGTGAAAATTATCTTGATGGACAAAACGTGTAAGTATCATAAACTTTTGTTGATCACAGAGCTTGTTTTTTTTGCGATAATCCAAAAGCCTATGGGAAAATCCTATTGGGTTTTTATTGAGGGAACCAGCGTGATGCTAACTGACGGTTGGCCTACAAAGTGACGTCATACCAGCACCACTACATAAGCACAAAATAATAATACAATTAAAAGAAATATCTGATCATCCTCCATAACGAGGTCACTTACATCTCGTATCACCTGTAAACTCTTGCGTTACCAAGGCAAAGACTGACGCATTTGTATTAGGCTACTTTCCAAAAAGCTCCGTTATCCCACAGTGGAAAATGAAACCATATACGTAGCGGCTGGGCCAGATCGGCACGGAACGGTTTGGCCCGACAGTGAAAGCGTCTAGACCTTATTCAGCGCCATCATTTTTAATGCGAATGAAAGCGAGGCTGTGAGGGATAGACATACATCTCTTCATTGGATTGTTCTGCTGACGAAACACTGCAAAAATACCTTACCAATAAATTTGTCAATAAATCTAGGATGAGCTGCTTTTTACAGTGGATGTCATTGAAAAGAATGGTAAGTCTATCCAAAGCCTCGCTTTCATACCTGTCAGGCGCTGCTCTGAATAAGGTCCATAGAGGGCTGTGTGTTTTCGATTCAAGTTAAACTCCTTTAGGATTATGAGTTATAAGACTCATTATATTGTTTAATACCTGCAGAATTTAAGTTGACTCAAGTCAAAGCCCCTGGAAATAAATCCTGGGAGCTAATTAGCATAGGAAAAGCCATTGTTTTACCCTTATATAAATTACATCATTTGCTTGAGATGCAGTGAGAATGTTCCTACTGTAACGTACCAGCATTATCCATTGAAACCACTGTGTCAGATAAAAGATAGGCTATTATCATCTCATTCACAACTATCTCTTTGGTGTCTCTTTCCTTTTACATTAGTAACTGATATTTCAACATTTCTGAGAGGTGTGTCACCAGAAGTATTTAAATGGTTTGGCATTCGAAAGCTTGCACAGGCGGATCACACATGGCACCACAAGATTCTAGATCGCTCCTCTGAAGATAAGGAAACTTCTAGTAAAACTCTAGAATATTTCTAGTATATTTATTCTTTCTTTAAAAAAAAAAATGATACCATTAGTATTTATGGTAGCTGATAAGAACTGGTCCCAAGTTCACAAAAAAAAAAAAGGAAAATTGTTATATTTACTCATACTTAAGTTTTCAAACCTGTATGACTTACTTTCCTAGAAGAAACTTGGATGACCGCTCTGTGTTCTTTTCCATGCATGAATGGGGTCTGAAGTTTTCAAGTATCAAAAAGGATGCTAAATAAAAGTATAATAAATGCAATGTTTGATTAATGAATCAATCACTCAGTTTTGAGTTGGATCTTTTGAGGACTGATCCAGTTCACAAAACCAGTCTGATTTGTTCTCAGGTTTAACTCACTGACACAGGAGACTTGAATATATAGCAAGAATTTGACATTTTAACTACTTTCTTGATACTTTTATGGTGCTTTTTAATCTTTTACATTCACTGTAATAGCAAAGAGCAACTAGCAGTCCTTCTTTTGTGTTCCACAGAAGAAAGTTAGTCATACCGGTTTGGAATGCCATGAGATTATTTACAAGCTGAAGTTGCCAAGTCATGTTTCGCTATCATTTCCGTGGCAGAGGCTGTCCCTTAGGCAAGTAAACTGATAGATTCTGGATGGCAGCATATTTTAGAACCTACTCAAGTTGCATAAATACAAATCAGCTTAGGTTATACAAAATACAACTCAGCATTCGAGTATTCAAAATAAATAGTATTAATAATACTACATCCTAAAACACATTTGTTAATAGAATGCATCATACCAGTAACATATCTATAAATTACAGAAATGAATTCAAAGTAATTTTATTACAAATTCTTATGGTTTATATAAACATTATATACATAAAACATGTACAGAACAAGGCACAAAAATGTGCAACATTTTTACGAAGACAAACAGAGCGGCTCTCTCCATTCTTCTGACCTTAAATAATACTGTGAATTCACATAAAATCCTTCTATTGAAATCCACAGACACATGTAAAAGTGGTCACCAGATAACTTGGGAGAGAATTAATTTATGCCTTGGTACAAGGTGTACATTAGGTTGATAAATAAGCTTGGTTTTACAGTGCTTTTTTTCCTTCATAAATTAAAAACGTACAAAAATATATATAACAAGCATTGCGTTGTTAAGGAAGAGTCTGAGATCCGCAAAACGGATAATCTGAATGCAACAATAGAAAACATACAAATAGTACCAAAAGATGAAGACCTAGAATCTCAAACAATCCAAAACAGCCCAATGGTAGAAAAAAATGCCCTGAGCAAGTCCAGTAACCAGCCATCCCCCATCTGAGCTGGCCACTTGAGCAGCACGAGTTGTGTTCTACCCACCGAAACAGATATGGTGTCTTTTCCCATCAAATGTGTATCAAAACCAACAAAAGTGCTCAGGCCCTGTGCCGCCTTGGGTCCTTGGGTAACAGTGCTCCCTCTCAGTAGTGCAATCTGCAAAAATAAATAAATGTTAATATTATTATTCACATTATATTATATTATATTATATTATATAATGTATGCATAATGTCAATAGTAGACATGCATACCGTTTTCTAGGCTTTACTTCCCACCCATCACGGCATTTAACAAATGTAATCTCTTGCCCTGGCGAGATCTCAGTCTCTTCAGCACAAAAGGTGAACCTGTGAAAGCAACAATATAACATTAACAAACAGTAAAAAAAAAAAAGAAAAGAAAAGAGCCATTTCGGAAATTCACAACCAATAAGTACCAAGATAAGGCTTACTTCTTCTGCGTTTCTCCTGCTTTGACTCTGATCCTCCGAACCTCCAGAACTTTTTTGTCTTGTGTACTCGACCAGGACCAGAATGAATACTTGATGTGTTTCAATACGGACGACCAGGAATCGGAAGGACCTTCCCAGCGAAGTGAAATTTTTAGCAGGTCACCGATGTCCTCTTCCGTGAAGACAAGAAATGTGTTTGTGAGGTTTAGACCAACTCCCTCAGCACTGTGAAAAGAGAAAAGCCAGGTCAAAAAAATATTTTAACCTTACTGAAGTTGCATTCATATTTAAAAGAACCCATATTAATGATGTTTACCAGTTAATTGGAGAAAGATATTTTTGCAATATAATCAATCATGAGGTGCTTACATGTCTACACTGAGGATATTGGTATCATTATGGGATCCGTGTAGTTTGACATAGAAAGTGGGATCTGAATCATCTGCATTCTTCCTGTCGAACACATGCATCTTCATCTGGTAGTGGTAACCTGTAGGGAAAATAACCAGTTTAATATCGCAACAAGCAAATAGAACATTTCAGTGACTCATCATTACAACATGCGACTTCTAAACAAAAGGACACTAGAATTACTTACCACCAAAAGGCGTGTCCGCGCGAGTCTTCAGGTACATCTTGCTGTTTCTCCTCTTACGCATTTTCTTGGCGTTGTAACCAATGCTGTTGCATCGGTTCTTCCTGCAGCTGAGACAAATGCCCTTCTTGAAGCGATCAGGGCCAGTGCATTGAAAGGCGTAGCTCACGTGGTCCTTGCTCATGAGGGAGTCCACAAAGAGATGCACTGCCCGCTCATGCTCACACTTCATTACTTCCACAAAGTCTGTGTGGTGACAAGACAGATGTGGTCAAATGACGGTTGGCAACCATGAAAAGAGAGTTGGAAATTTCCAAAACGGCAACAAAACTGAAGTACTTACTTCCTGCAGCAGCAGTGGACAGCACATCTCCTAAAGAACAGCCTGGCTGTACATCCCCACCATTGGGATATATATCAATGTGCCCAATAGGCTCCTGGATCCCAATACTGACTCCCAAAGCTCCCCGTGTGTATGTGTGGAGGACGTCGACAAAGTCTGCATCATCAGGAGAAAGCCTCTTGTGGGACTCGGTCCCCTCGAACATGGGGCCAGCTGGGTCTAAACCTATTCAAAAAGGACAGATATTTAGATATGTAGGCCTCAATGTGTGGAAAAAGACTGAGCAATTCCAAAGCTTTGTTTCAGTCAAGATGTCCAACAAAGAAAAAACCTCACCAGTTATACGTCCAATACTTCCATTTACAAACGTTCCAGCATATCCAGCAACATGAGCCCCAAGACTGTATCCAATCATGTGCACGTCCTCAAGCTGTAGCTTCTCTTCTTCCTATCAAAATTAGACAAGAATTATTTATTATTATTATTATTATTATTATTATTTATTTTTTTTTTTTATTTATTTTTTTTTTATTATTATTTACGCTGTGTCAGCAACAAGGCTATTTTCATGGCAAAAACAGAACAAACATCATAATTCATACAATTAACAAAAAAACTACATAAGAAATTTCAGGTTCATACACGATAGAAATTCTAAAATACATTCAGGTGATACTTTTTTTTAAATACATCAGTTAAACACATCTCTGAATAAAACCATTGTCTATTTACATTAAAAACATTGCAGTACAGTAAAATATGTTTAATAGTAATTTCTAATTATGGGATGATCAGTCTTTACAGATTCCTAAGAATTAATAATAACAATTAATAATAATAATAATAATAATAATAATAATAATAATATTATTATTATTACTACTACTGTTAAGAAGTATTAAATAGAATAATAATCGTATTGACATTTATTATTTATTTGTTTCAAACTACATTTAAAAGGTGAAATTCTACAAATTATTATTAGCCTATAATAAAAATTAAATGGGCAAAATGTTTATTTGCTTGCTTTGTCTATATCTAAATTCAGAAGGTGAAATGTTCTAAAAAGCAATGACTATCCCATAGGGAAAACTTCGAAACTTATTTTTAAATCCTGCAAAACAGACATTAATAATAATAATAATAATAATAATAATAATAATCTTATTTATTTGTTTGCTTCATCTAACCAACTTCAAAATGTGAAATGTTCTATAAAAAGAAAATACTTTTGTTTATCTGAGGGGAAAAGCTCTAGCTTTTGTTAGACGCCACAAGACTGATGAGAGCAGCTGAGATGTAAAAAAAGTCATTATGCCTTTTGCACATCATTGCTGTACCATGCTCAATGCCAGCTGGGGCATCCGTGTGCGTGTGTGAGGGGTTAATATGCTCAGCTGCTCATTTACACTGCTTGCATCTTTCCTGTGTAAAGTGTCTAAGGAAGACAGCTTTGATGCATGAATGTGTATTGTTCCATGAGAATACCCATAATGCTTTGGGCTAATTCCCAACATCTCACACAACAAAATAAAACTGACCCATCTGGAAAAGACAAATTGTACTTCACCAGGACATCTGCTGTCCTGAGAAAAGATGTATAATACCAACAAAGAACCAATGTACAAGGCCACAAGCAGAGTTTTCACGGTTGCCAGTTCTCTCAAATGCACACAAATAGAAACAAACACACCCAGTGGGATGTATAATATAGACATACCTGGAGCCAGTCCAAAAGGGTAGCGATGCTCCGCCCAACCCGTCGGGTATGGTTGACGGCATCAGGGTAAAGTTGGTGGGCCAGGTCCAGCCAATTGACCACCACCACATTAGCCTCAGACTCTCGTCTCTGAACAGCAGCCACCAGCTTGTGCATCCAGCTCTCAAACATCCCACTCATCTGCGAAAGATACCACACCCTTTACCAAACCAGCAATCACGTGTGAAATTCCAATATTTGCTTTACACCTGAGAAGTGAATGTATTGCTACACTAAAGAAAGTTTCTGGATAACCTCCATCATTGCTTCAAAGATAAAATATTTTGAACTTTCTGAAGATTAAGGCTATGGGGACTTATGGTCGAATCCAATATTAAAACGACCATCTGGAATGTCTCACCGTCCAGCCATGGATAATCAGAATGGTCTTGACTGTGGCATTGAAGCCACACTCTTCAATGCTTTCCTTTTTCCCAGGTTGAAGGTCACAGCCATTGTCTTCAAGATCCAAAGACTTTCGCATGTTGTACTTGATTCGATCATGAAGTAGCACTGGATCCATAGAGAAGTGATCTTTGGCATCATCTAGAAAGATCAGTAAAATGATGAATGAGTTTATGTAAAATATCAAAACTCTAAATACTGGAAAGACCAAGTGCTTAAGGCATTTCAAAGAGCTTAATTGTTTCATAAGGTGTTGAGCTCGAATTCATTCATAGCAAGTCTTGTGACAACATCTCGTTTTAATGACTAGCTGGAACAATTGAGCTACTGTAGCGAGAGCAGAACTTGTTTTTTATGAAGCAGTTGGACATTATAAGAATGCCAAATATAGTCTTGATTTGGGAAGTAAGAGTTTACAAACAGTCCACGGCGCCATTTCAAAATGATGGCACCCTGGTTTTTCCTTACTTGGGCTGAAAAGTTGCCGGAATATTGAATCGACATCAGTTTAACCAGTTAGAAATGAGCATACATGATAGAGAGAGAGAGAGAGAGAGATAAAGATAGAGATAGAGATAGATGACCCTGGACCACAAAACCAGTAATAAGTCACACGGGTATATTTGTGGCAACAGCCAACAATACGTTGTATGGGTCAAAATGATCAATTTGTCTTTTATGCCAAAAAAAAAAAAAAAAAAAAAAAAAAGTCAAAAGTAAAGATCATATTCCGTTAAGATATTTTGTAAATTTCCTATCGTAAATATATCAAAAAATGTATTATTAGTAGTAATATGCATTGCTAAGGACTTCATTTGGACAACTTTAAAATTTAGATTTTTTTTGCACCCTCAGATTCTAGATTTTCAAATAGTTGCATTTCGGCCAAATATTGTCATATCCTAACAAACCATATATCAATGGAAAGCTTATTTATTCCGCTTTCAGATAATGTATAAATCTCAATTTAAAAAAAATTGACCCTTATGACTGGTTTTGTGGTCCAGGGTCACATATATACATTATATATATATATATATATATACATAGGGTGAATTCAGGTTGATTCTGACACTTTTTGCCATTGAGATGACTTGGAAAAAGGGTCCCAATCACCCTGAATTCACCCTATATATAAATAAATGTTAGTTTGTGTATACGTGTAGCCTATATATTATATCCTATATACATACATACACATACATAAAAATGAAGTTAATATTTAAAACTTAATGTTATCTTAACGTTTATAAAATATGGGAATATTACATAAAATAGAGCAAAAACACCAAGTAACAGACGTTAACAGATTCTGTTACGTCACTCTCCGGTATTACAAAGGTTTATTTTTCACAAAACGTTAAAGTAATAATTGCTTTATTTATTTATTTAAATCCACCGCTCATGCAAGGAAGTCGTTTAAAAGTCATACCGTTGCCAGTACAAAGTCACTGCGGTCGACAACGCGGCAAACCAGACAGTTGATAAAACGTGGACTTTTGGGCGTTTGTTTAAAAGGCACATCCAACACAAAGTGGATAGTCCGGGTTTTACTTTTGAGAGTCGCCGACACGTCAAAGAAAGCGGATATTTAACCTTCAAGTAATTCATTTTTGTGTGTCCGTGTTTTCATTGACAGTTTCATTCATGTAGTCATTTTGAGAATGGGAGACTTAACATGTTTCTTAACAGTTTGAATGAAATCGGAGTGACTGTTAGCCATCGTCCGTGAATAGAATGATTGTAAACAGAAAGGTTAAAAAATACAAATCAAGGAGGAATTTTGCATACTAAAGTAATCACTTAGTATTTAAAATCCGTTAATAGCAATTACTTAAAGTAAAGACAGTTCTCTTACCTTTTAATGGCGCGTTCTCGTCGGGTGCAGCGGCTATGGCACTGAATGAATGGCACAAGATAAAACATAAGAAAATTGCAATTCTTATTGATTTTTCTACCATAATGTTCAGAGCTGTAAAATACTTTCGTTATTCTTTTGTCAATCTTTAGCAACTGAGGAAGTTTTACGAATTAATCCTTCACAAGAGGTGCCAGGAAAGTGTATGAACCTGTATCAGGTTGCTCATTAGAGTTTTAAATAGTTTTTTTTCAGTCATCTGACCATCGGCAGATATCTACGACAAAATTCTTTCTTTCTAATTGGTCAAGCCCCTGTAACTACGTTCAAGGGCGTGGCATATACGTTTGAATGAGTTGTAAGTAGACTGGCACAGAATTCTCACGCTACCGTTAACCCTATGCTCTCCGGGCTCGTGCACGCTGACGCACGGAGCATACCAAAGGTTAACGAGCCATCAGCACTGCACATGACTGTGCTTGTTTACAAATATAACCTGTACAAACATGGGATGTTTATGTGTTAAAGTCTTTTGGGGTCATTGTTGTTTAGATTTTACAATGTAGGGGAGACAGATTTGTTTCGCATAAATGGTTGTTTTGCCTGGCAGTTGCTGTTATTTCAAAAACGTTGTTCAAAACTGTCCTGAATTCTGTCACGGCAAGCTAAAATTACAATATTATCGTATTTTTATAAACAGTTTTGTATGGCTTTTTTTCTTTTCTTTTTTTTTTTTTTTTTTTGAAATGAGACATGGTAATTATTTATCTTCTCAAATAAACAGTATTCCCTTTATGAGACTATAAGGTCAATGAGTATTCAAGGAACTGTCTCTTTTTTTCTTAGGCAGTAATGTTTGAAATGTTCACTAGGTTTTGGCCTATGTTGTCAACACTTCAAGGAACTTTCAAAAACAAACCTTCTTTGAGAAATATTCAGTAGTCACATAAGAGATTTTTTGAAATTTCCAAAAATACATTCACAAGTTGTTTAGGCTAAAAGACTAATTTCTTCATCAGAGGACAACAAATGTCTTATGTGATGAAAAATAAAAGGGCAACTATTGGCCAGAAATGACAAGATTATAAACTTTCTCTGATGATTTTGGCAAACATAAAATTAGAACAGACTACTGGATGTTGGTGAAATCCAAGTGGGTCATATAGAAAAAGCTTGGCCCCTTCTCTCCATTTATATAGTGGTTTCTCTTTTAGCAAGCCCCCTGATGAAGCCTGTGCATCGAAGACAAGGGCTGCATACCAAAGAGCTATAGAGCTTAACAAAAACACATTATTCATCAGCCACATTCTGTCTGTGGCATAGAAGTTGGGTGTTTGGACATTAAAACATTGGCCTAGTAACTTAGTGTTTCATCAAATGAACAGGACATGGAATAATTCTAAGATTAAAAAAAAAAAGACTAACAAATGTAGCATTTTCTGCAACAGTAATGCAGTGGGCTTTATTGTACCTCACGCAAGCTTATACAAATCTGTGCACCAGGGTCATATAGTTAACTAAAACTGAAACTAAAACCATAACATTTATTTTTTTATTACTTGAAATAAAATAAACGTTAACTGAATTAAAATATCAAAAAACGTACATTTATTTTATTTTAGCTAGTTGCCAATGTAATGGACATAGACCAGTAAGAGCTGTGAAGGTAAACCTCAGTCCCCTGGCCTCAAGAGGCGCCCTAGTGACTGACATTAGAGTCTGCGGTCTTTATCGTCCTTGTTAGCGGGCCCGCCGGCGCCTCCCACGCCAGAGACCCCGGTTCCAGCTGGGACTGGGTCGAGTAGGACCGGTTACATTTGGTGCCGTGACCCGGATGGGAGTGCGGTTTAGAGGGGTGAGTGTAATGGATGTAGGCCAGTAAGAGCTGTGTGTGTAAACCTCACTCCCTGGACTCAAGAAGCGCGCTACGACTGCAGCCTTTAGCACCCTTTTTAGCGTGCCCGCCTCCCAAGCCGGAGACTCCGGTTCGAATCCCACTGGGAGCGGGTTGAGTAGGACCGGTTACATTTGGTGCCGTGACCCGGATGGGAGTGCGGTTTAGAGGGGTGAGTGTAATGGATGTAGGCCAGTAAGAGCTGTGCGTGTAAACCTCACTCCCTGGAGTCAAGAAGCGCACTACGACTGCAGTCTTTAGCACCCTTTTTAGCGTGCCCGCCTCCCAAGCCGGAGACTCCGGTTCGAATCCCACTGGGAGCGGGTTGAGTAGGACCGGTTACATTTGGCGCCGTGACCCGGATGGAAGTGAGGTTTAGAGTGAGGAAGTGAGGTTTACGTGAGTGTAACTGACGTAGGCCAATAAGAGCTGTGCGTGTAAACCTCACTCCCCTGGACTCAAGAAGCACGATCAGACTGCGGTCTTTAGCCGGTTCGAATTCCACTGGGAGCAGGTCGAGTAGGACCAGATAAACCAAAGCAACATTTCTCATTTTAATTTAGTTTAACTTGATGTACTAAAATAACTAAAATTGCAGTCTGCTCTGTTATGTAAAAATATATTTGGGTTAGAGTTATAGGTCAAACACGCTTACAAAACTGGATCGTTCCATTTCCCCCCTTGTGTATTTAGCACTGACTCACATCATTTTAGAGCAACAAGCAGTTTAAAAGTTACTAATCCTGTTCCAAGCAAGGTGTGTTACGCTTTGGTAAATGGTCTGGAAGGTGATCACTGAAGGCCTATTGAGTTTCAACACATAATACAATCCAGATTAGCATTTGCTGAAGGAAAAACTAGTGCATACAAGACAGCAAAAGAAACGAGTTAAAGTTTAGGTAAAATGATACAGATTTCCCACAGGTGTGGAAAACCTGGAAAATATGGGTGAATTTTAAAATTGTGATTTCCATGTCACGCAAATTATTACAATCTTTAAAACCCATAGATATCTTTAAATATATATAATTATAAATTAAGTTTATAATAAGTATAAATAAATAGGCTAAATAATCTCATTTAAGACTGAAAAGAACTACAAAACAAAGTTTCACTTTAAAACTTGACTTAAAACTTTATCACTTTGGGTTAGAATATATTCAGAATATATTGTAATATATTCAGAATATATTCTAATCTTTAAAAAGAATATATTTTAAGAATATTTTATGTTCACGTTATGTTATCAGATCTTTATATCACATGCCTGGCTTTCTGACTGCTCTCATTTTAAAGAACTGTGCTGGCTTTTATATTCGATTTTGCAAAATTTATAGATGTGTATTCATTAAATGATTATTTTGATGTTGGTGTTTTATATCACAAAGTGACACCCGCATAAATTGTGTTTTGCAGACGTTTTACGTGTTTAACACAGAACCGGAAATCGTTTTGTTGTTAATGTGACGCGCGAGCTGTGAGGAGGGGCAGGTGCTCAGTTACTATGGCAGCTTCCACTGCGTTAACAGTAAATTATATTAGAATACAGACATTAACATCATATTTTCAGCATTGTCGGCGATCAAAACGATGGATTAACCTGAAAACAGTCAACCGGAGAAGCCCTTTTTGTCAGTCACTGAAAAGGTTAGGACTGTGTTTCCCCCTGGTTCAGATAAACAAAGGTTGCATGCGTTTATAAGCAAAGCACGCGTGTTATCTTACCGAGCCGCACATAATCATGTTTTTTGAGCCTGTATCCATATAAACAGGACATACAGGGCATATAACCATTGTTTCAGAAGGTCGAGTCATTCACCAAAATCATTTTTTGCGTTTGAATATTCCGCCACCATGTGGGTGTCATAGACACTGTCAATGAGATAGTCAAGCAGGTTTTTAAATACATTGTAGGTGCATTATAATTATGTCTAGCGCGGTATATTGTTACATACATATATGTTATGTTTGTCACATAGATATGTTGCCACTGTGGTCTCAGGGACAGAACTTGCTCTGCAGATCCATAAAGAAATCCAGAGTGATATAGCAAAACTAGTGGCCCAAGGCAACAGGAGACCTCATCTGAGTGTTGTCCTGGTTGGAGATGATCATGCCAGCCACACTTATGTGAGAAACAAAACCCGAACGGCTTCGCTGCTTGGTGAGCAAAACACAAAGTCAATATAAACTGCAGCATTTTAAAGTGGTTCTCAACCAGGGGCAAGTGGGCCCTGTCAGCTTTCTGGGAGGGGGGCTAAATAAGTCTTAAAGTCACGATGGAATCAAAATTGATAATTCTTGTTGTTTTTTTTTACGTAATATTGCAGTATTTATTATAAATAATTTATCCATGCACATCATTATTTTTTAAAATTCATGTGCCCTCATAATCAAAATAATGTTCCCTCCCTCTTGCAGCCACATCTCATGACTTAAAAAGATTGAGAACTATTGATATAAAGAGTTTGAGTGGCTGTCAAAAGCAAAGACAACGGTATCTGCATTTAATGATTATGTTAATTTAATTTGGAGATGTGAAAATAGAATTCTACATGAAGTCACTGTGATTTTTTAAAATTACAATATGAACCATACTTTCACTAATGTCTTTTTCAAATGGTACTTGTTTAAAAGGCATGTCAAGCAGTACAATCTTCAGGCCATCATCAGTATCTCAGGAAGAGATGTTGGAATTGATCGACAAATTCAATAGAGACAAAAGCATCAGTGGGTTGCTGGTCCAACTCCCTCTTCCAGGTATTATGTGAAACTTCTAATGGTAAATAGTTTTTCTGTAATTATTTGATGATGTTTGACTGATGCAAAACAAAATCTAATGGTGAAAGTGCTGTAGTTATGTCCTTTGGTGTAATAAAACACAGCATGCTGAATTTATCTGGTTCAGGCTTGGAATTGTGATGAATTTTCTGAATGTATCTCTGTCAGAGCACATCAGTGAGAGAGCCATATGCAATGCTGTCGCCCCAGAAAAAGATGTTGATGGATTCCACATAGTAAACATTGGAAAACTCTGCTTGGACCAGAGGTGCATGGTCCCAGCCACAGCAGCGGCAGTGTGGGAAATCATCAGGAGAACGGGTCAGCTTTCAGAGAATTGAGATTCATATTTTCTTCAAGATGTAAATACAGTCAGTTTCTCAGGCCTCTCATATTGCATCCCCAGCAGAGATGTTATCGGGTTGTATATGATTACATTAGTTAGCAGCAGGTGTAACAACAGTATCTGATGTCGGTTTTTATTACTTAAACGTTTGAAAACATTGTTTTGCAATTGTATCTGTATTTTGATGGTTTTTCCATGCCATGGGCAGTTATTAATGTTTACTCAAATTCTATGTCCCTTTTTTTGTTCAGGCATTGAAACAGTTGGAAGAAATGTGCTTGTTGTTGGACGCTCCAAGAATGTAGGAATGCCTATTGCAATGCTTCTGCATTCGGATAGAAACCATGAGCGGCCGGGAGGTGAGATGATATTTCCATATTTGTATTTTGCAGTTGCCTGCAGATAAACAGGTATTTTTTTATTCTTGTTTTCCTATGAGTATAAATACATGTGCAGTGGATATACACTCTTGAATTGTACTTGTATTTTGAGTTTTGAAGTGCCAAGTAGCATCCTGCAATACATATTCCATTATACTTAGTCACCATGAAATCAAAATTCTAGTTTTTTATGGAATATTGCATTTTTTAAAAATGTGTGCGCCCTCATAATCTTTAATCAAAATAATCCCCTACCTCTTGCAACGACATCTCTTCTCTTCTCTGATGACACGTTTACCGGTGCGAGGGCAGGACAACCTGTCACTCACATATGAGATCACAGCAATAGCAAACCACAATAATCCAAGGATCCAATCAATTCCAGATGGACAAAAGCAAGTCCTGCCCTACAGTTTTTCTTGTTCGAGAAGCCGTTTCACATATGGCACAATAGAAAAGAAAAAACTATACCAACTTTCATTTCATGCAAACTTTAATGTTAACCCAATACACAATAATTTTTCTTCTTACAAGATTCATGAACTTTTAAGTTTAAGAAATTACACCTATAATTACATTTCCCAAATATAAGGAAACTGTGCCAAAATTTTTTCAAAGCTAGATTTTATGATGACTGTAGCATTGTTATTTATCAACCATGTTTGGTTCGAAAGTACAAATAGTTCTGCAGACTGATCATTCTGTGAAAAGCAAAATGGTCTGTTTTTATTTAGCTGTTTTTCCTTGTGACATGATTTCAAAAGGCACATTTTCAGAACTTCGATCAATAAACCAACAACCCAGTCACCTTGCTTGTTGAAGGGGAGTGAGATCTTTGCAAATTAAAAATTCACAGAATGAACCCTGGATGTAGCCGCTGGTGATGCAAGCAGTCACATCATTACCATAAAAAATAAATGTTGACATTTTACCAGTAGCCTATAATAACCTTCTCATGCATTAATGGAAAACTACTGATAACCGTCTACTTATATATAAAATATATTGTAACACTTTACAATAAGGTTTAATTTGTTGACATTAGTATCTATTATCAGTTGTATCTGTTAATAGTTAATGCACCGTGAACTAACATGAACAAACATTGAAGAATTGTATTTTTATTAACTAACATTAACAAAGGTTATTAAATGCTGTAAAAATATATTTATCAGTTAGTTCATGTTAACTAATGAGACCTTATTGTAAAAAGGTTTTACCAAATATATAATAGGTTGTAGTATATTTTTTATGTTTCAAAACCCATTTATACTTCATGTGAAAAATAGAAAATAAATAGAATTCTTTTCAAAAATGTCTATTATTTTGCATTGTACTAAACAATGATTAAAAGTACTGGAAAAAAACATTAAAATATTATACATATTTATACTTAAATGGTTTTGAGTAGTTTTTAAAGAAATATTTTTTACATTGAAAAAGTTTGATATTGCATCATCACTTGCACTGGCATATCTCCAAAAACATGGTCAGTTCAGGTTTAAACTCAAGTGGCGTTTAAAGTTTTGGCATTATTTTATAATGCTTCTAGGAATAAAGGAAAAGGAGAGACCGGATGTTTTTTTAATTACTTTATAATTGCTAGAAGAGAATAATTTAGAAATCAAAGATTAAGATTAGGTATGTGCAAGATGATTTCATTAGGTGAAATGCAAGACATAAATTGTGAAATCAATCATTTTGATAGTAGGTTTGTGCTCTAACATGTAACAAATTCCTTGCACAATCAAAAAAGCAGCCCTGAATAAAATCTGCTTCCATTTTTTGTGACTCATAACCTTACAGTTATAAAAGTGAACTTGTGATTACCTGAAGAACCTGACAGTGATGATCATTGCATTTAAAATGAACATTCCTATCATACAGTATAAACTTATTTGCATACAGTAGTAGTCAGTTCCACAGAATGAAGCTGTAATTAGCCAAATTCAAAAGCTTTTGGTTTATGTAGGGCTGTAGTTACACATTCTGGGAATTTCATAATCTTGCTGGTGGACAGAAACCACCCACCATTTACATTTTTTTAAGAGAACGTGGCATGAACCAAAAAATGTGAAGTGGTACGTTGATTTTAGATATACTGGAAAAATAAAGTGAACAGTCTGATACTGGTCACGCCATGACCCACTTCATGTAAGATAAAACAGCTTTTATTAGGAAGATTTTAAAGTGTCCCTATTATGCTTTTTCGAATATATTCCCGTTCATGCAGTGTGTAATATCGCTGTTTGTGAATGTAAAAGATCTGCAAAGTTTTAAAGATCAAATTGCATGACAAATAAAGTTATCTCCTAAAAAGAAGAATCGTCTCTCAACTGCCGAAATGAGTCAATCCCAGCAATCCCAGTCTCACTTCCTGTTACATACCTACATAACAATGTAGCAAATTGCATAATGCCAGCCTATAGACTTGGTCGGCATTACTGGGAACGCCCACAAAAATGTCATATCCGTTTATGCCATGGGGGAAAACAAGTTCAATTCCAATGAACATGTAGACCTTGTTAGGCGCTTGATCTTTACTCTTTGTAATGATTACGATTGATTTTTGCTTGGTGAAATGCCAAAAAGTTGCTGTTTGGCGTTCTGCACCTCTAATAAGTTAAAAAACCCAGATCTGAAGTTTTATACTGCCGAATAAACAGACGGAGCCGTTCGTCAATTCCGAAAGCCTGTGCAATACGTCCATTACAATTACATTTGCACTACATAATGCTGGTATTATTGAAAAGATGAACAAATAAGAGATTACATTAATTGCAATGGCAAAAGTTTGTTTAACAAAAACGGCAATATAGTCATACTTGTTGTAATAATATGTATATAAACACTTGTCACAAGACTCGAACTGCATTAAAAAGCAGTCAGCTTATCGTTAAAGCAGTTTTTGACAATGAGCTATTAAATAGCGACAGAATGCGTGAGTTTATTGATGTACAAAACATTAAAAAGTCTTCTTTATGTAATTATTGGTAGGTTCCCCCCAGTACAAATGCGTTCTGGGGGTCCCCCTCGGTTGAAATCGCCTCCGGTAGAAATTAGAAATCGCGCTCCGGGGGCACTGCGGTACAAACGAAAAGGGCATTTTCACTTTCACGATTACAGGGACCTGAGATGGCTGTACTAACAAGAAAAATGAATAAAGAAACAGATAAAGCTACATGCATGCAAGACAACAGAAAACTGACGGATTTCTAAACTTTATCTAAACCTGTATCATTGATACCTAACAGCTCATCATATAACTGGATTTTAGGCTTTTGACAAATGTTTGTTAAACGTGGTACTGTGGTAAATTAACCTTTGACATTAGACTCTGCGCATTTCATGTTTCTATTCTAGCCCAAACAAACTTATACATAAACAAACACCCTTTGCAATGCACATAGCATATTCAGAAAAATATCCATTTCATAGCACAAGACAAGTTTTATGATAATTTTAAAACGTTAAATGTATGTAATACATACTTTAAATCCATTAAATTCGGGAACACTTAATAAACGTCTTCATTGAAAGACTGGGTGATTTATGAAGTAGGCATGTCATGCCTATTTGGGGGAGCAGCATGCATTTTGACGAGAAAATTACACCTCTGGCAATTCCGTTGGGTCGTTTGTCCAGTCACAGATACTGTACGGACAATCCGACCCAATATGGCTCAGTTTTTCTATGTATCTTGCTCTGTCGAGCGGCAGAAGTGTTTCTACCTAGGCTATACTGGGTTAACACCGTGCTTTTCCAGTGAGGGGGAATGGATTGTTTTCCCCCACGCCGACTCCGCCCCATGCCACGCCCCCAGCTATGACACGACACCGACCAAGTCTGTTGTCTTCATTGGCTGCCCGCGAACAACGTATACTATGACCCGCCCTCAAACACTGTAGTTGTAGCTAAGGCCTGGAAGTTTGGTTTGTGTTGTTGACATGTTGAGAAGACTCAGCAGTGCGAATCTTCTACTTTTGCATGCACTTCAAAAGGATGAGGACAGAATCGCGCTGGAATTGATACGTAAATAAACGAAATTCATATATAGTAATGGTTGTTTCATTTCTGACACGCACTTTAAGACCAATCACAACTGGGCCATCCTGACCAATCAGAGCAGAGTAGGCTCGCGGTAAGGAGGGTTTTAGAGAGACTGAATCTTCGAACGAACCGTGTTCAGACAGAAATAAGAGAAATAAACAGAGCAATTCCAGTAGGGTCCTCACACCATCGGTGCTCGGGCCCTAATAAGGTGATGTGCAATTTATATTATGAGAAAAGTAAAGGGTTTTTTTGACCTTTGATGCATGTAAATCTATTGTAGGAGACTTCCAAAACAAAATTAGGAACCTTTAAAATATTAATAGCATAATAGGGGCACTTTAATGTGGAAAAAAATGGACTTCACTTTTAATTAATTTCTTAAAGTCCCCCTGTAGTCAATAATTGTATCCCTTAAAACTAATCTTTGATCACCAAAATTAGATATTTAACCGTTTTTTTCCTGTGAAAAAAAATTCTTCATGCCTTAAAATAGCTTGAATGTAACTCTACACCCTTGCTTTATTTAGTATATGCGGATCCATGAATATCCAAATTATCCCCGCCTCCACTCACTCAAGCTCAGAGATCCACTCGGTCAACTTTTATTCAAGTTACTGTAGTAAACGCTGCACAATGGTATCACTCTTTACAAATTCAGACACATAATGGTAATTAATATGATTAGCCTTTTGCTTGACTATGTTATCAAACTGCTAATAATGTGTTGCTAATGTTACACAAACCATGTTCCCCTCACCATCTCATCCTTAGAAATGCTTTGAACATCATAGAACGTCAGTGGAGAAAGGCATAATTCACCCGCTATGTTGCTAAAAGTACCCGATTTTCAGAAAAATATACCGGGATAACCTGGCTTCTCTTGAGAGTCCCCTGCTGATATAATCCTGATGTGTATTATATCTTCCAGGTGATGCCACAGTTATCATGGCTCATAGATGCACTCCTCTACCACGACTAAAGGAACTTGCCAGTCTGGCTGACATCGTGATTGCGGCTGCAGGTCAGGATTTCTGTAATATTATTACACGGCTGTCTAGAATACTTGATACTTATTGGCCAATAGCTGCATTCTGCGGTCAAATTTTTTTGTGTAATGACTGCTAAACTGTTTCATTTGTTAGTTTATTATTACGTCCATGTATTTATTATGTATTTGGTAAGTAGCCGTGCAATAAGTGGGATAATGTACAGTAAGCCGGCCATTATCTCAAAATAAACGCCTAAAGGATAAGATAAGAACTGTACTTTGCTGGCGTTCATTTTGTAATAATGACTAGCTGACTATATTATCCCTTACTTAGTCTTTGGTTATGCAACATATTAAGTCAGATGTGCACTTATTTTAATAGAAATACAAAACTAATGAGGTTGGAATGAGTTTGAACATGTTTCAAAATGTAGACTGTATAAGTATTAATAAGAAAATATTGTGTTCTTTAGAGAAATCTTTCTGAACAGCCTTTTTAAATTTGTAACAACAGGTGTGCCTCACTTAATAACGGCAGATATGGTAAAAGAGGGAGCTGCAGTTATTGATGTCGGCATCAACCACATGCAGGACCCTGTCACTGGTAAACTTCGTCTTGTTGGAGATGTGGATTTTGAAGGTATATGACACATGACTGCTTTAGAATTTGGTTAACTTTTTTTAGTATTATCTCTCAAATTTTTTTTAAGCATTTTTCTAAGATTTACGTAATTTAATTAATAGTAAAATTCCATCAAATTGAATTGAATAATCCTTACGTATTGTATTTTAATTGGATAATTGTTTAAAGCTGCAGTCCGTAATGTGTTCTAATTTGAGTGGTACTGGTAGCTTTCCGTGGGAAATACAAGCTTCCGCCGTTCGTCTTTGCGTCATTACGTCACATCTGTATACATAAAGGAGTCCGGGCTAGTAGGCTATATCGCGTGCATGGATGCTGCAGGTGGCAGAACGTTTGTGGCCTCTTCTTACAGCAGCTGGAATGTAATTAAACTTGTCATTTTGATGGCGGCTTGTAATCCAGAAAGTTCAAAACGACAATCATCGTTGACAACTAATGCGTTGATAGACAACCCACGCATACACCTCAAAACATTAGATTCTTCCGCACTGAGGAGCTGTGCCGATGCACAACCCACGTAAAGAAGATAACTCCACAAATAACTGCAATTTCAGGGTTCAAACAGAGATGGCGACAAAGAGGTAAAACTTACGGACTGCAGCTTTAAGGATTGTTCAGTTATTCAATTAAAATAAGTAAGGATTAATTAATTCAATTTAAGGAATTTCACTATTAATTAAAATCTTTAAAAGTCTTAAGATTTTTTCTGAGTGTACTATTATAGCATTAATATTTTAGGTATTTTGTGCTTTTGTCATTTTAATTTAATATTTCTATTTATCTTTAATTTATTCTTATTTCAGTTTTATTCATTTTAGCACTTCAACTTATTTATTTCCTTATTTCAGTTACAGTGGATATAAAATGTCTACACACCCCTGTTAAAACAGCTGTTTTGTGATGTAAAAAATGAAACATAAATCATATCAGAACTTTAAAGGGCTCGTTTCGGATTTTGTCACATTATTACCTCATAGTGCGACGAAAGACCGCCTCTTTCACTTTAATGAAAAGGATGAACTATGAATTGCCTATAAGAACGACAGGGTGACAAATAATGGTGCAATCATTCATAATTCCATTTAACTAAACACCGTAAGTTATCATTTGTCAACTATAGCTGTGTTAACTCCAAGTACTTAAAATTTATTTGCCACAACCAAGACTTATAATGTACGGAGCTCCGCACATGACATGCAGGAAAAAACTAGTAGGCTAAATCGTGCGCATGATTTATAAATCGAGGGAACAAATTAGTAACTTGTGTGGACGATTTAGCAAATCGAGGGAACGAAATAGTAAATCGTGCGCACGATTTACTTTTTTTTCTTGTATGTCATGTGCGGGGCTCCATAATAAAGCATATGTACTACAGATAAATGTTTCACATTGTTGGCAAATCAACTATGCAACAAGATATTTTTCAACATCATAAGTTTTCAAAACAATTCTATACATGTAATGGCAGGATGTTGAAAATTATTTTAATATTCCTAACTATTACCCAATCATAGCAGTGGGTATTTACTTCCAAGGCTTCAATGTGGCACGCCCATCAAAACAGAGCGTTTGAAAGACAGGGTCAAAAACAGGATAGAAAAGAGCTCATTCTAAATTATGATGTAAAAAATCTTGATAACATTTATAAGTGGACCTCAAAGAACATTATAAAATTAATTGACCCCTTTAATGTAAAAGGGCCTTGTAAGACATTGATTAGCTGGTTCAGGTGTGTTTATTTGGGGTTGGAGCTAAACTCTGCAGGACAGCAGCCCTCCAGGACCGAGTTTGGAGACCCCTGATCTATGCAATGCCACTGAAAACTAAAGTGACACATTTCAGAGTAAAAAAAAAAACTTCAAATAACCTAACTGCATAACTGTGCACACCCTTTTATAATATGTGGCTGTGTTCAGAATGAACAAATCATCAAGCTCATGTGAAATAGTACACGTCTTCACCTGAAGTTAAGGAAATGGCTGATTTAAAATTGAGAACTGAATCATTCAAATTTTGTGTCATCTGATTTATTGAAAAGATCTGATTTAAAAGGATTTGTTCATAAATTGGACTTATGGTGGATGTCAAGATTCAGACTTTTCCTCACACAAAGCTGTCATATGCCTTCAAAAGGAAGAGAAAGTCAAATGGGTTTGGAATGACAGAATTTCGATTATTTTTGAGTGATTTATTCTTTTAAAATTAAGAATAATCCTGCATGAACGTCAGTCAGTGTATCTAATATCATTTCTCAATCCCTCTAGGCTCTGTTTTGAGCTTATTGTGTGTTCGTTGGCTACAGTATCCGCTTAGCAACACGATTTATACTTTTTCTCTTAGAAAAGAAATACTTGGCTCAGACAGAGTTCTCAGAGTGTTATTTAAGACATGGTTTGTTTTTTGTCTCTTTAATCAGCTGTGAAGGAGAAGGCTGGATTCATCACTCCTGTGCCTGGAGGAGTCGGCCCAATGACCATAGCCATGGTGATGAAAAACACTGTCACTGCTGCCAAAAATGCTCCAACATACTGAACAAACACAAAACCTGCCATTATAGGTGGACGAGATGCAAACACTTCACAGTCTGGATATTTTAATTGGCACTATTTATCCGTATCTTGATTATAAACGCAAGCCCCTGCAAACTTCCCCTACAACTTCCTTCCCTGCCCATCAGCAAGCTGTAACAGGCTCTTCTAGCTAGCTCGGCAGCCATGCATGTCTATGACAGTGACTACACCCTAATTCTTTTCTTACCTCTGGAAAGATTAGAGAGATGCCTCCTCGCTGTTGCCCTTGCGACAGTGTTAATATTTTGACGAGAAAAAATGGGTTTATTGTGCTAGTGTAATATTACCTCCCTCACAATGAATCAGTGGAGACGGAAGTCTTTTACTGACAGAAGAGTTTCGGTAGCACTTGATAGGCTGCTCAACAGGTGGCCTCATGGCAGGTTGATAGATGGTTCTCAGATATCCGACAGATGAGTCTGTTAACACTGAGGGAGACGCGAGGCATTAAAGGACATTAACACATTTCTCAGGAAATTATTTAAAAAATTTGGTTTGAATTCAGAACAACCAAATGGCAAAAAAATAACACAAGGATGCTGCTGTATTTAATGTATTTATTCATCTACCTATTCAAGGTATTATGTATACATATTGTTTATTATTGCAGAAATGGGTGTTTTTGTATATATAGCTCGTATTTATAATTTTTATCGCCATCAAATATTTTATATTATTTTTATTTTTTATTTATTAGTGTGATTTGTGGCATGTTCTTGTCATCAAACAGTTTCGTTATAATTTTTTTGCATTTTGGGTCCTTTGCATCCAAACTGCCAATAAAAAACTAAATAAAACATTGAATTAAATATATCTGATGCTTCCATATAACATTTTATAAGGTGGAAAACATACACCGATCAGGCATAACATTATGACCACCGACAGGTGAAGTGAATAACACTGATTATCTCTTCATCACGTTAGTGGATGGGATATATTAGGCAGCAAGTGAAAATTTTGTTCCCAAAGTTGATGTGTTAGAAGCAGGAAAAGTGGGCAAGCGTAAGGATTTGAGCGAGTTTGACAAGGGCCAAATTGTGATGGCTAGACGACTGGATCAGAGCATCTTCAAAACTGCAGCTCTTGTGGGGTGTTCCCGGTCTGCAGTGGTCAGTATCTATCAAAAGTGGCCCAAGGAAGGAACAGTGGTGAATCGGCGACAGGGTCATGGGCGGCCAAGTCTCACTGATGCACGTGGGAAGCGAAGGCTGGCCCGTGTGGTCCGATCAAACAGACGAGCTACTGTAGCTCAAATTGCTCAAGAAGTTAATGCTGGTTCTGATAGAAAGGTGTCAGAATACACAGTGCATCGCAGTTTGTTGCGTATGGGGCTGCATAGCCGCAGACCAGTCAAGGTGCCCATGCTGACCCCTGTTCACCGCCAAAAGCGCCAACAGTGGGCACGTGAGCATCAGAACTGGACCACAGAGCAATGGAAAAAGGTGGCCTGGTCTGATGAATCATGTTTTCTTTTACATCACATAGATGGCCGGGTGCGTGTGCGTCGCTTACCTGGGGAACACATGGCACCAGAATGCACTATGGGAAGAAGGCAAACCGGCGGAGGCAGTGTGATGCTTTGGGCAATGTTCTGCTGGGAAACCTTGGGTCCTGCCATCCATGTGGATGTTACTTTGACACCTACCTAAGCATTGTTGCAGACCATGTACACCCTTTCATGGAAACAGTACTCCCTGGTGGCTGTGGCCTCTTTCAGCAGGATAATGCACCCTGCCGCAAAGCAAAAATGGTTCAGGAATGGTTTGAGGAGCACAACGAGTTTGAGGTGTTGACTTCGCCTCTAAACTCCCCAGATCTCAATCCAATCGAGCATCTGTGGGATGTGCTGAACAAACAAGTCAGATCCATGGAGGCCCCACCTCGCAACTTACATGACTTAAAGGATCTGCTGCTAACATCTTGGTGCCAGATACCACAGCACACCTTCAGGGGTCTAGTGGAGTCCATGCCTCGACGGGTCAGCAGGACCAACACAATATTAGATAATGTTATGCCTGATCTGTGTATTCTGCCCTATAAAGGAATAATGAAACATAAAAATGAATTGGTAACATTATAATAAGATTCCATTAGTTAGGGTTAGTTAATGCGTTAACTAATATTAACTAACAATGAGCAACACATTTGTTACAATACTTATTAATCTTTGTTAACATTAATTAATAAAAATACAATTGTTAGTTCATGTTCAGGTTTATTAACTAATGTTAACAGATACAACTTTTGATTTTAATCACATATGTTGAGATTAACATTAACTGAGATTAATAAGTGCTTTAGAAATGTTTTTCATTGTTAGTTCATGTGAACTAATGTAGTTAACTAATGTTAACAAATTAAACCTTATTGTAAACCGTTACCAATTAATTTAAAGTTATGTCAAAGTAGTTGGTGCCAACTCTTCAACTACCTGTCAACTAACTCTCATTAGACTATTGGTAGGTTAGGGTTAGTAGAATAAATTGACATAGTTGTTGACATAAAGTCAGTAGAATGTCTGTTGGGGGACCATCAAAATAAAGTGTTAGCAGAAATTAAGCAGATAGTCTACTAATACTTTAATGACTGGTAGTTGACATGTAGTAGCAAAGTTACTTATTGTTAGTAGAATGTCTAACATGGACCATTGAAATAAAGTGTTACTAAAACTGTTCTTGTAGCTTAGAAAGTTTAGGGATAGTTCACCTAAAAATTACAATTCTGTCACCATTTCCTCACGCTCATGTTGTTTCAAACCTGTATGACTTGTATCTGTATCCGTAGAACCTGTATCTGTAGAACATAATGGCCCAGTTTCACAGACAGGGTTAAGATTAAACCAGTATTAGGCCTTAGATAAATTAAAACATTTAAGTTGCTTTTTTAAACATGCCTTTGAAAAAAACTACTGATGTGCATCTTGAGACAAAACCAAGGCAGTGACATATTTTAAGATATGTCAGTTCTAGTTGTTTTCAGTTAAAACAGCTCAAACATGCATTTTAGTCTGGGACTAGCTTAAGCCTTGTCTGTGAAACTGGCCAAAAATAAGATATTTTGAGAATATATATATATATTAGGTCTGTCAATTTAACGCGTTAATTAGATTAATTAGTTACAGTAAAAAATAACGCGTTAAAATTATTAACGCATTTAACGCACATGCCCCGCCCCAGACCTACTTAGGTCATCTTACATTTCATACAGTTGATTGATGAAGAATATGATGCAGGGCAACAACTCACTGTGTGATAAAGCCTATAGAATGTCCATAAAATTCTAGATATGAGGCTAAAATGCCCCTGTTTGAGTTTTAGTCTCAGGGCGTTTTTACACTGAGCACGTTTGTTCTGGTTTACGTCAGAGCACGATTGTTCCGGTGCTATGCGCGAATACACTGCAGGCTCACTCTTGCTCGTATCCAAGGTAAATCATCAACACTATCATCCCTCACATGTGTTTATTGAACTAAATACATTGTCATCTGATAAAACGCATGCGCAGGTTACTTTTCTTGCGCACCCGAGTCCGTCTTGCTTTCACATTCACGTGAATCGCGGCACAGTTCGAGCGCAAGTTGCGCAACCGAACTCAGATCACCTCCTTCAGGCAGTCTCGATTTCGGTACAGTACCCCTGAGCTCGCATGACAGCTTTCACATGACTAATTTTTCATGTGAACCGTGCCCCGTTTCAAACTAAACTGCCAGTGTGAAAACGCCCTCACATTTACATCATGATATATGGGCCATTTTGCAGAATTGGTGAAAAATCAGAGTTGGAAACATCTTGAAATTTTTTTATTTTTTCCCCACAAATTTTGTATGTATGCAAATTGTATAATATCCAAGGTACACATTTCTAGTAATTGTGCAGTTAATTCTCATATTGTATTTTCAGAAAATGCTGGAATATTTTCATTATCCCCAAATTTGTCACTACCGAAACACAATAATATATAATTTATTAAGAAGGCTTATAATGACCTATTAAGATTTTGTTTACATCTACCTTGTAAATATATATTTTTTTCTATTTTTAAAAAATGTTTTTACAGGTTAAATCAAGAACAATTACAATTTTAATAATATTGTAGAAGGCATAAAGTTTATCATACTGATTTCAAAGTTAAGGATTCATTGGTTTGAATATGCATTGAACCAAACACTATCATAACATCTTAGTTGATAATTCAATATACTTTATGTTTGACAAAACATCCCATGTTTCAGTCGTGACTGCACATTTTCAGTAGTGACAGTAATGTTTTGGTAGTGACCACAATACTTACTTTGCCATGGCTGAATCAGACTGTCAACATTTTATGTTAATACAAATAACTATGTTGCACATATGCAGTCAGCACATATAGCAGACACACATCTGACAGTAAATATCTGATAAGAACACCTAGAGCTATTCTATACTTTGGGTCTTGAGGTGCAAGTGAGAAGTGGTATGCACATAGATTTTTCTACCTAAAAAGCATCTTACAATGTAGATTGTTTCAGAACCACTTTGTTTTATTTCCACAAAATGTCCATTGCAACAGACATCAGAATTATTTTAGTGTACAAAATGGTCTCACTTAACAGTGTCATATAAAATGGATTCCATCTATAGCATAAAATTACAGTAAATCAAGGAACAAATATAACCTCCATTCCACTCTTTCATGTTTAATTTTTTTTGTAATTATGTGTTTCTTCATAACTTCCTAACTGATTGTCCATTTCTACATCTCAGATATATAAAATATAAACAATGTCACCAACATTTTGCTTATGAGTTATTCAGATAAATCTCCAGAACCACTGAACTGTCTGTGTGTGTGTGTGTGTGTGTGTGTGTGTGTGTGTGTGTGTGTGTTTACATAAAACATTAATTTCAGGATAAGGAGTATTCAACAGTTTTTTTTTTTTTTTTTTTTTCACATACTGCTTT